>JAQGCC010001296.1:0-24836 GCA_034698905.1 Xestoiulus laeticollis | reverse complement strand
GATTGGCATTTGAGCATGACCTAAATTTACTACTGCGCATGCACGAGGTCAATGCTCAAACCTCATAAAACTTTAAAATTTTTACTTGCACAGCTGTCTGAGTACCCTTAATATATCGTCTCAGTTTTGAATTCCAAACTTAAGCAACTTTTAATCGTCAATTGTATTTCGCACTCATGATTTTTGCAATTTAATTTATTACAATACTTTCTTTCATATCGTTTTGAACTTACACGTATGAATGGCGCTTACAAGTACCAAATGTAATAAAATATTTATTATCAACGTTATAATTTTTTTTTTAGAAATTCAGATGTAATTAACAAACGTTAAAATATTTTGTTTTAATAAAACACGTATTATATATTAACGAGCACGTTTAATAAATTAATTGGTCATTAATTTCCGCCAATTGTCGTTAACATAAACACTGAGGCCAAAGTGCACTTTGGTTAAAACAACCAGGCGATTAAGCCCCTGATGCAGTCATTTAAATTACGCCCAACATTCCTGGGGTTGACCACGTCCTGGAAATAAAAAATTAACCGAAAATAAAACTAAATATCTTTGACAGAACTAAATAATTAAAGGGTTTAATTGGATGTAACACATCATGTATTAGTAATTAATAGATTACAAATTTCTAACAATTAGCATAATTCCTTACCTAAATGGACTCCTTTATATATGGTTGTTGGTGCAGATGTCATGGTACGGTTTGCCATTTCAGTCAAAGCAAACATGTAAACATCTCCCAAGATAACAGTTATTGAAGCATGGTTAATGACGTATGGTGACTTAACGCGAGTTATTAAAGTGAACTTAAAAAGATCAGTCCACTTATAAAGATGTAGTTCGTTATTCTCAGTCAATGCCAATAGATAAACTTTTCCTGAAATAACAACGATCAATTAAATTAATACTCCATTAATTATCATAGCTCCAAAATCATTCTCTAATTAAAGTCATTTTGATCCGATATTAAATATATTATGTTGAATTGTAAAAATAAATAGTCAACACTTAAATTATTTCCTGACTAATTTAAGAATGGTACAAGTTGTAAAAAAACGTTCACTTACCATAATATTCGAAACTCTCCAATGCCTTTATGTGCTGAGGAATTTCTTGAATTTTTGTACATGACGCGTTTTCGAAGTAATAAACGTTAATAGATTCACCTCCAAGGGCAAAATAAATTTCGTCTCCAACATTGAAGGCAGCTACATCAGTTGTATTTCTGGCTACTTCAAAATTAAACCTGTGCACCAACTATGACGAAACAAAGAATTTAGTAAACAATCAGAATTCAAGGCCTCAGTTTTATGAGTACTTTGTCGTTTATAAATTTATATAAAAAATAAAAATATAAAAACATAAAAATTAACCATCATAATATTATTAAATAGATAAATAAGTACCTCACGATCTGACGACTTTTTCCAGGTATAGCTAACTAATTCCACGTTATATTCAGCTTTAGCCAGTGTAAAAACGTAAGGATCTTCAAAATATTTTATGGTGCTTGAATCCAAAGAAGAGAACTCTTGAAAACCAACAACCTTTGGCTTCACGTTTTTCTCCAAGGCATAAATTTGAACCCCATGATCCAGGCTACTTATGAGGACGTGCTGTAGAGAATTTTCCCTCGGGAATATAGTAACATCTGTAACCTGAAAGTCATTCATGTAACAATACGATTTTTCAATATTATTGGTGTTTATAATTTAATATTTTTTCCCCAATAATAGAATTTGAAACGAAATTATTCAGGAATTACCTTCGAAGCTGGAACTAGAAAATAAGCTCTGGATTTCTGTAAAATGTCGACAAATATGAATACGCCATCGAATAACTTGGGGCAGGACGACGGATTTAATCCTGGGTCCATCATTGCTTCCATCACAAAAGCTTGATTGGTGATATTATTGCTTTCAAATGTGTAAATCTTTTTCACATATCCTTTTGGCAACTTAAAAACTCCTCTGCTCGGGTAACACTTGATCATTTCAGCATCACACCTGTATCAAACAATTAGTTTGCAAATATTATTGGTTTAAGATGGTAGCATACCAGAATAAATCTTTTTTTGTCTAAATTATTTTTTAATTTAACTTTGGAAATTGTCCGGAACAAATGGAATGTACGAGGACCTAGCATAAATATTCTATTATTTGTTTAATTTTTTTGCTTATGTATATGTATATTCCATTTCATGAAAATATGTCCGTAAAGTATATCAGACCCTCTACAATTATAAATTTTAAAGACATATTTCTATGAAATGGAATATACTTATACATAAGCAAAAAATGTAAACAAATAATAGAATATTTATGCTAGATCCTCGTACATTCGATTTGTTCCTACCAGTTTCCAAAATTATATTAAAAAATAATTTAGAAAAAAGGCTTATTCTGGTATGCAATTTTCTTAACTAAGATATTTTCACAAGTTCAAAAGAACGGGTTTTAATTTTTTGCCATTCCAAACTTCAAAAAATGGTAACGTAAAAAAATAGCTGATTTTAGACATTTATTTGAAATGTAACAGACAATTTTTTTCACAAACTGTCTTTGACTTTACCTTAGAACTTTTATGTTATGGCAAGTAGTTTTAGAAATAGTGGAAATCGCCAATATTAGGTAGATCGAAGCATTATGAATCACGTGACCTACACTATGTGAGGATAAAACTTGGATTGCAATTTCAAAATTGCTGATAATTCCAGAGAGAGCTTAAATGAACAGAAAAAGAACAGGCGATTAGACTTAAAATTACTAATTGAAATTTCAATATTCGAAAAAAATTTACCTCGAGATGTTTCCAATAAACTTCTTAAGCATGGAGTGGTGCCATTTTCAGAATAAATTTTATTCTTAGATGCACTTCCTTGAACAGCAAGTGAATTGAAGGGATGTTTACTTCCTACTTTACCCTCAATGATAACTGGTCGATCAAACACAACATCTTCCCACACATCTTCCTATAATTAAATCAATGCAATTTATCCAAATCGATTTTCTCCAGAACTTTTTTTCTGGCATTTCTTACCTGAAATTCTTTGATGAAATCTGGCATCATTTCCTTGGATTTTAATTCGTTGAAATGTTTGCATCGCACCGGTTCTAGTAAAAAACAATTTCATAAACTTTCGCCAATTTATTGAAAAAAATTTCCAAAATTTTCCAAAAAATATACATTACCATTAACTTCCACCGTGTCGTGGAATTTCACATCCCCATATAAGGTCTGGGCAGTAGATAGTGTTACTCTATAATGAGTTAATTCTCTTAAATTAATTAAATTGACGTTTCCAGTAACGGCCAAACTGTTCACTTCTAGATCGTCTTCGAATATAAGTGGTGGTAAAGTTTGATTATTTTTCAACAAGAACACATCCTTGGGAAAGTTAAGATCGTTGACCTTGCCTAAACAGAAGAATGCATAAAATAAAAATGACAATGATATAATATAAAATTTACATGTATGCATGCACATGTTATGCTCTTTCTTAATTGTTTTTTTAGAATCATAGAGCAAGTCTTAGAACAAGCAAATAAATTTCTAAAAAAAAATATATATCAAACCTTTGACATCCACTTTATCCATAAATACGATATCTGCATTGAATGTTCCACCTTTCAAAATTGCAGCTCTGTCCTCATTGCTAATTTCTGTAAAATCCATCACTGGTTTGATGAGCTTCTCAGTGAAAACATTGCCTTTTACCAACACCGGTTCTTTGAGTATGACATGACTGGGATGAATCCAAGTTTTTTTGCCAGTAATAATCTGTCTTAAATTTGTAGTTACTGCTCTTCGTCTTATTTCTTCCAAGTTTATACCATTGATGATAGTTTGTCTTAGATGTAGATCAACAATAGAGATGTCGTTTTCAAAAATCACATGACTAGCCCTGATGACTTGATCTCTAGTTTTGCTGAGTACAAGTGCGGGTAAGTCCTCCACTTTTAGCTCATTTAAAGTTCCTTTTAAATCTATGCTTTTAGCTCGGAATTCTCGAAAATGTAATAAATTCTGCAAAACAAAAAAATCAAATTACAGGAAATTATAACATATAAATCATTCTGAAAAATAAAACATACATCACTATCGACGGGAAGCGAAAGTTTTTCAGTAACTTTCAGGCCATCAAAAATCACTGGTTTCTTAAAATGCACACTGCCATTCAGAGTTGCATTTTGGTTCAGCAAAATATAATCCGATGTTCTCACACCATTTATTTCTCCCAGAACTTGAAGATCACCTGAAATTTTAATACAAGCAATTAATTAGCACGATGAGCATGCCATCATATCTACACAATTAAATTCAAAAACAGAAATACCAACCAGTAATGACACTTCCAGCCAAAAATGAATGTCCTTGAAACACCTGATGAGCCGAATTCAGAATGACCTTTTTAAGGAATTCGGTAAAGTTGACACCATTTATGAATTGAAGATTAACATCACCATCTATTCTTAATCCATTCCTAGATATAGAAGTTGAGAAAAATCACAAAATTCTTAAAATTAATTAAATACAAAAGGAATTGTTGTGAATTTCCTACGTAAACTTGATTCCTCCAGGAACACTGTTAGTCCTGTCAGACATAATCATATTTTCAACATGTCTTGCTAAATTTCGACCGTTTATTGTTTCAGCATACACTGGCCCATGACATAAAACTGGATAAAGAAATTTCACATCCCCTGTAATTAAAACGAGTATATTATGTTGGCATATAATATCTAAAAGACAAAATTAAAGTTTCACTTCTATTCAAATTAAATTAAAATAACTACCATGAATGACTTGATTAGATGAAAGCCTAATTACATTCTTAAAGAAATGTGTAACGTTGACTTCATTCAATCTTGTTGTAAGATACAAGTTCCCTTTTACTGAAATATACAATACGATTATTTACAGGTGATTAACTATGTATAAAATTATAAAGGAAATCTCATGTCGTACCGATTAAATTTTCAAATTCTTTTCCAGTCGTTATCGAAAAGCTTTTGTCAGTTGTATACAATCGAGACAAAAACGAATCTAAAACTACACCATTAAGGAATTTGCAAGTCAGTTGAGATATTTCTACATCTTCATCTACCGTCAAAACATCCAAATTGTAGTCCACTATATAATTGAAAACAAAATGTGTTGTTAGGAATGCTGACCATTTTTCTTGGAACTATAAAAAAATGATAGATTGCCAAACCAGTTAGGAGACATTCATTGTTTTGCAGTTTATAAATGTTAAAAAAAGCACGTTTTTAGGGCAATAAATGTACCTTGCTTATCAGATAGTATTACTAATCACAAATCTCAGCATTAGTTACAAAATGTTAGTTTAGTGGGAGGCTATGTGAATATAACGTGTAGTTATATTCACATTGCCTCCCACAAGACTAACATTTTGTAACTACTGCTGAGATTTTAGACAAAATGATTGATATTTGTGATTAGTAATACTATCTGATAAGCAATGCACATGTGTGTATAACCGGAACTTCCGTTTCTGGTATTTTAAGCTCATTAATCCTACTTAAAAGTATAAGTGATAAATTTTAATACTACCGCCTTACCAGAGCTTAGGAGGTGATTTGCAATACCCATACTCCTATTCATACTGTCCATGACCCGAATTCCATTCTCTGAAACGACATCCTGAAACTTCTTGTGACTCCTGATTATTTGATTCCCAGTTTTCATTACGCATTTCTTGGGTAATTCCGAAACTTTAAGTCCGTTTAACATGGCATTATTTAACATTTTCACAGAGCCTTTTACAAGAACATCAGAGTTGAAAACAATAGGGGTTGATATGATTTGATCCGTCTTGGTGGTGATGAAAAGATCCTCTAGTTTGCCACCAGACACGTGTTCGGCAATAACATCTTTAAATATGATTTTAGGACTCTTCAAAGCCCCATAAAACGTCTGAGGAACAGATTTCCTTGCCAGGTGATTTATGAAACGCTGCAGATTTTTGCCATTGACTTCGATAGCGTCCAAGCTGCTCACAGTCACATCTCCAAAATGCTGCCAGGTATTGCTGGATTTAACTTTTGATAGATCTTCCACAAATACATCGTCTCTAAATTCTTTCTTACCTATTTTCAAAGAAAAATAATTTAAGTTACAATATCCAGTTTCTAAAGACTTACAACTATTCTAGTTGAAATTTTATGAAAATTGATGCATCACAAATAATGCACATAACATCTTACCATAAATTACATGATCTCCACATCGAGTAATAACATCTCTGGAAATATCCATATTGTTTACAGTTTCTTCAACGTCAAGATCTCCCTTAACATAAACATTGCCTTTGATAATAATATCATGAGGAATAATTTGATCTGAATTTTTGTTCATCACATCGCTGGATATGTTTATATTATTCAACTTCCCAGCAAAAGAAGCCTCTTCTATATACACATTAGTCACAAATTCTTGTCGTCCTAAAATATTGTATGAAAAATTTGAGCATAAACTCACAAAAAATTTAATATAACAAAATAAATCAACTTGCCCATGATTTCCTGTCTTGTATTCGTGGTAACCACATTGGTGGACAGTTCAGTTATATTTACACTGTTGATGTTCTCACAGTCAAGATCTCCAAGAATAGTAACATCATTCAAGAATGTAATATTTCCGGTTATAGTTTGATTCCCGGTTAGGGTCATCCTGGCAACATTGAAACGTTCCAAATTGACCTAGATCATTAATTTGATATTCAATTTGCATACGGGACAATTTACAGTAAGAACATGTTAGAACATTTACTTACACCATTGATTTCCCCACCATGTAACAAGATATTTTGGCGTGCCACTAATTTCTTTATCGCTTTTTTTCCATGAATAGTCTGTGGTGTACTTTTCAAAACCAACTCGCTTAAACTTATATTATTAACTTTATCAATGTGTGCATTGTCAATTGTAATTGATTGGAATTGCATAGGTTGGGTGAAAGTGTTGCTGGACCCTCGAATCGCCATATTGTCTGAAGATAAAACACCAACAATTTAAAAAAAACTTCATATAAAAATGCTGTATGCCTACATGATTAAGTTATTGAAATACTGACCTGCAATACGTTGACCGTTCAATGTGGACTCAACGTCCAAAAAGTGGACATCCAATCCACCTTGAAAAGAAACAGAGGCGTTGAAAACTTGATTTCTGGTTTTGGAAACTACAGATCGATGCAAGTCAGTCAAATAAATGCCATTTATCACATCACTGCTAACTAGCATATTTCTTGTGGTAACTGATTCGAGAACTGTCAGCCGATTCACAGTCAAGGATTCTGTTAAAATTAATCAATTAGCACATTAAATTTATTCCAGCACAAATTTGAAAGAAATATGGTAGTATCATAAAAATGCAATAACTTACCATAATTTATTTTCTGTTCGTTTTGCATGCGTTCCTGCAAAATTGCATCAGCTTTACCAACTCTAAATTCTAGTTCTGAAATTTTTTCGTGAATATCTCGGCAATGTTTTGAATCTGATCTTTCAGAAAAGTTACTCTAAATAAAAAAAAATAAAAACAGATTGCAAGAAACAAGACATCACATCTCCTGTTACTAAAATTTTTGTTTTTGAACTAACTTTTGCATTATCTTTTGAGCTCGGATTTAACTTGAGTTGTTGGATTTTGAGAAATGCATCTTCAAGACGTTGAAGTCTAATTTCTTCTTCAGCCATTTGCTCACTGACTTCTCTGAGGCAATTCAATTCCTCCTCATCCTCATCAATATCAACAGAGAACATTTTTGGTGGATTTACATTCAATTGGAATCTAAATAAAATTTGTAAAATGTGTGAAATGCATCAATTCGTTAAACATAGAATTAAAGTCCCCCTACCAAATGGTATTTGTTTGCTGACTGTAGGGTACCGAGTTGAATTGAATTGAATTGAAAGTCTCTTACCTGAAGGTGAGAAATTTGCCGTTTTCTACAAAACCCAATAAATTCATACCAACATGCTGAAATCCTGTTATGTGAACATCAGATTTATTATGCCTGGGTCTATTGATAATTAATCTCGCTGTATTCGGCCAATAATATCCTTCTTCCAGTTGATAAACTTGGATGATATGATGATTATTCTATCAGATCAACAATATCAATTCATGTAAAGCGGCCAATTATTCTAAATTTCAATTTTTTTTTATCACAAAAACCAAATTAATTTTACCGTCATTGAATGCATCACCAATGCAGTATCGTCATTGTTTAATTTTAAGGCAATCCAAGATCGGATGTAAGGTGCTGATATTGACTGCCAAAGAAGGAACTGACTGCCAGTCCACCAATATAAATGCGATTCTGAAAACCATTAAATGTTGTGAATATTTCACCAAAGTTTTTCGGTTATCAATTTAATAAATATTGAAATGTGTGTACCATTTTTTGCAGATTTCGAGCAGGCAACTGCCAAAAATTGCAAACCACCAATAGTGAACATTTCAACATCTCGAACGTGACAGTCACTAAGAACTTGGTATAGTTTAAGCTCTCTCGTCTTCTTATTTCTGTAACAAGAATATTAATGTGAATAAAGTAAAAATTTCAAGTAATGGTAACGTGGTAACATGCTCTTACCTCCCAAACTGCCATATTGTGACTGGAGAAGTAATAGCAGATTTGTAATTTGTAGAAACAATGTACGACTCATGACCGTACGAGAAAGTTCGAATTGATTGACCAAAAAAGCACTTGAAATCAACCTGGTATACAAATTCGGTGTGCATCCATTTGAACAATTTGCTAAAAAAGTTAATTTTAATAAATGTATATAATCGAAAAATTTGCTGTGTCAAAATATTACTTTTCATATTTTATACCAGTACTGATTGGATTTCTCATCTAAGGATATTACGAACACATAGGCGTCTTTTTGGTGCGTTAATGTGAACATTTGTTGCAAATTTCTGGTTTCTAACACTTGAACTAATTTCAAGTTATCATCGGTAACCTATGAGTAAGCAAGAGGGAAATTAACATTTTATTTGTGTGCAAAAGTAAAATGGGGCATCGTTGAATTATGTTTAGGTTAGCATGTTTGTATCTATTTATAAAATCATAAAATGACTATCTCACCAAATAAACGTTGATTTGCTTGAGAACTTTCGTATCGTTGTTGCAGGGTCCCACCAAAAGCAAGGGAAATTCATCGGTCTTAAACGTCGTGAAACAAGGGCCGGTTGATGGAGAAATGTAATTGTTAAGAAATTTACACTGACCGTTGCCTAAATGTCGTGAGAATACAAGTTTGAGTTGTGTATAACTTTAATATTTGTATTCAGAAACAAATTTAATTAACTTTTATACTTGAATTCGCAAATGAAAGACAGTTACTAAACACATTTTAAAGAATTCCAACTATAAAGAATTTATTATTTATTTGTTTAAGGTGAGAAAAAATTATCTAATCATTTATCTAGGGAACAGTCTGTGTATTTTTTTAGAAAATTTTTTTAGAAAATTATATTTTTTAAATTAATAAATAAAAATTATTTTTAAATTTTGCGGGTGAATTGCAGGAATCTAAAAATAATTTGTATTTATTAATATAAAAAATATCTAAACATGTTTAGAAAAAATTGATTGATTGTTCAATAGATAATTAATAAGTTCATGTTTTAAATTTATCTTTTTCTAAAATTTGTATTTCAACAGAAATAAAAGTCTGAAATACAGTCTGCAAAGGGTTTGGAACTTTAAAATGAGTAATATCCTTATAATTGTGTAAATTTTACCTTCTAATTCATAGATTGAAATTTCAGCAAATTGCGAGGACCCAACTATATAAAACGATTTGAGTGATTTTCGAAAAACGATATAAGATGAAGGAGATGATGGTGCTGGACATTGGTGCCAAGTTGTAATATTGGAGATCTCAATTTTCAAAGCGGTTGGTTTATGTAAGAGATCTTTTGAAAAAAATACATGTCAATTTCAACAATTTTATTACATTTCCAGAATCTGCAGAGAGTATCATTTTGAAGAGGCAGAAATTTCCAAATGCAAATCAACAAATTTATAATTTTGTAATTCTGTAATGATGACACTATACATGTATTTTAAATGTTGGAGCAAGTAAATAAGATTTATGACTTAAGGGGTCATTTGGATTTCGTGTTTGCCTTTCAAAACCTTCTTCCCTGTTGTTTCAAGGTGAAATTCTACGCATAATTCTATTAATGTAATTATTTAATGCTAATTCTTAACCGGTTTGAGATAACCCGAGTTCAGGGCTCCATGGGTCACACAGGCCTTCTCCACAAGTTATTTTCCTATACAGGTTGAAAACTCTGCTTCTAAAACGGACCATTAAACCATCCAAGTGATGATTAACAATTTTAGCGAATGATTTGGAATCTCGGAGCGAAGCCTGATCTTCTTTAATCATTTTCTAGAAAATAATAGTTTTTTTTCTGGAAAATATTCGCAATTTTTTAAACAGACTTTTATGTCCAAATTATTTCTTACGTCTATTAAAGCAGATTCGACATTTGTGTCCTCAACCAAAATCTCGGTTTCCTTGAGGTGCTCAATATTGTCATGGCGAAATTTAAAATTCCTCGAGGCACCAGTCCATTGACATTGAAATGTCAATATTAAAAATAGGATGAGGAAGTTCATTGAAGAATTTTGGAATGTCGTCCTAAATTAAAGTTTTACAACACTTTCAATCTTGGAAAATTGATTTAAATTTAAGAACACTGAGGTTGAAAACTTACATTTAGTGCTAAATGAAACCATAGATAAAGTAAAAGACTTACCAATGCAATTTAGATATGGGAGAGGTACCTTAGATGTCCTCAACTGAAATGTTGGACTGGGGTCATGTAACTGCGATTTCAAATGACAATTGTTAATTAAATTTATTTGGACTTTACGACCTTAGCGCCACCATATTACTGATGTCATCAGTAAATAAATAATCACGTGTTATCCAGCATATTTGTAATAAAAATATTAAATAGGTCTTAATTAACATACCTGTAAATGAAGGAATTTTTATTTAGGAAACATCGTCCAAAAATAAAATCAAACTTGTGTAATTCAACTCAAATTAACGCATTTTTTTACTGAAATGATTTTATTTAATCATGTGAAGCATAATTACAAACGTGTCACATACACTGTACATGTATACTATTTTTTGTTGCGCTGGTTTTATAATTTATCATAAGATAACGATAACTGAATTTTATTATTTCGACAAAAATATGTTCATCATTTTACCAATTGTTATAAAATCTTTTAGGTCCCGTTAACGGCTCGTCACGACTGTAGTCTTCTGAAAACCTGAAATGAAAATAGAAAAATAAATCTTAGCATTTACATCATGTTGTCTATCTTTGTAAAAGCTAGACAATAACATTTGTAACCTCCTGCATGGTTTTCCGTCACATAATGGTTCTTCAACTTCCTCTAAAAGGTCTTGGACATTACTTAATTCGCCACTTCTTTTTTGATCATGAGCTCCGGGATAGACTTTTCCTAAATAAATATAAATAAAATACTAAAAACCTCGATTTCTTGCATAATAATTTATAAAACAATAAACCAACCTTCAAAACATTCGCTAGGTGGTGTCCGCATAAACAAACAGGCTGCTGCTCTGGTATCAGATTGCATTATTTTGTAAAGAGTTGGCCAAAGACTTGTCAAAGATCTTGTCTGTGGTCCATCACCTAGAAATCGTTAAAAGGCGACAAATTCAAGCATGATGTTTTGTCGTGAGTCTTGCATGATCATGCTAATAAAATTACGAGACAACGAATCACTGACGACTAAACGTTACGTGTAGACCACGCTTAAAGTCTGTTTGAGTGATCATCAGTGATCGTTTTGTCGTATAAATTTTGTCATCATGATCATGCAAAACTGACGACAAAAATTTACGTGTAGACTGTGAGTAATCACTACTTGAGTATAGCGAACCACTATATAACGATGACACTGGAAATAGCGATAACTTTGTCGGCTCGATGAGTATGATCCACACTTTAGATGTACCTGCAAGTGGCACTATCCCTCCAAATAACACACCTTTTGGTTTGATCATACTCACCATTTTTGAATGGCAATAATATATCCTAGGTAATTTGAAATAGTAAAACTTAGCATCTTAATAATATTTAAGCTAGCATCCAGCCATGGCTCTTGTAAAATAATAAGTTCCATCTTCAATAGCTAGTGATATCACAATAATTCATCATGAACATTTCTTCATAGCCAATTTTATATTTAATACAACGTTTCGAACAACAGTTGTTCTTCATCAGGTACACTACAAGTTAAACGTCAAGATTAATACAGTATTAAATATAAAATTGGCTATGAAGAAATGTTTATGATGAATTATTCTTGTAAAATAAATTAATTTTGAAAATTACTTCTATATTAAGAAAATAACACAATTATAAATCAATAACGATAAAGAAAAATTAAATTATTTAAAAGTATGTTTGTATTTTTTATACAATACCACTATTATTACCCCTATTTTTTATTTCATGGATGCAATCATGCAATACATTATTGCAATGCAGAGCACACATAATTCAGGGATTTTTCCAAAAATATAAAATATTTTGCCTATTATCGAGTTTTACATGAAGATTTTAAATTTGTAGCATGATATAAGATATACAAGACTACAAATATGTCAAATTAATATGCAAGATAAAAAAATCACTTACCATTAATTGTTGGAAAGAACATTGTACACAGCAATGGAAGTATTAAAAATGGCGCAACAGCTTTGACTTTTTCCATTTTAATCAAAAAGCAATGTTTCGTAGCAATGAATAGCTTTGATCTTCCTTAATCTCTTCCACTGAAACTTAAGATAAGCGAAAAATATTTGAAAATACTGAATTTCCGTCTGTTGGTCAAAGGGCAGAATGTTTCCTTGCCAAGCGAATGCAATGCTAGCAGTGTTTTAAAAGGACCAAAGAGTTTGGGTTTTATTATAGGCCGATTTGTGCGTCGCAACCAATTGTGAGCCTCTGTGTGGGGAGAGCTGTTGACGAATGAAAAAATACCATTTTATACTGCTGTGAAAATCGTAGGAGATATATCCCATTTTATGAACTCTTCCGCGATCATTATTCCCTATGGTTTTATTCATAAAATTGTTATTCCATGCAGACTAATTCGATTTGCTTTTGCTACATTCCCGTTATGAAAACATGCTAAAAAAATAAAACTGAAATACGCATATGTGCATAGTGTGTGAAAGAAAACATGAAATCCAGGATCAAATTTAAATACAGCTGTTGCTTTCGATTTGAATTTTAAGAAAAGCATATACCATAAAAAGAATGGATTATCTTGAAATGCATTTATTTGCTGGGGCATTGACACAATATTCCTAGCGTTTTAAAATAGATTAGGAAACGATAGAAAAAACTTATAATGCATGGTCCAATGAAACATTTGAATCTATGCTTTTGATCCAATTAAATGGGAATATGTTTTGAAGTTCTATCATGGCTACACATGGGAGTAGAAATATACATAATGTAGGTAGGTATAATTATGTTATTCAGTATATTCAAAATGCATTACAAATTTTTGTCTACCCTGTCAAATAATGAATGTTTATCCAGTTTAAATAAATCCACTGTATTTAAAGTTCAAATAGAACTTATGTTAGCTACAACATTTTTAAACTGAGTGGGAGTTTACATGTATGTTTTGTTTGAAGACATTGTTTTCTGTAACCAATTAGCTTTCATGAAAACGTTACATTTTAAGTATAGATTGAGTTGTTTTAAAATTTTCAATGGGGATGTTGCATTATATAAATTATATAATTAAACCATTTATATATATATTGAGATAAATTATTTATTGATTTATAACTAGATACATGTATATAGATATAAGCTTATATGATTTATGTATAAATAAGACGTTTAAAAAGGAACTTTTTTTAATGTATTTATCAATGAGGGCACTATTTAAAAATCTGAAACAGAATTTCAAAGAAGAAATATCTAAACACAGCCCTAAAAATATTACATCAATTTTAAAAATGATTGTTATGGTACTTTGAGCCTTAATTTCTAAAACGATATAGGCCTAATTCAAAATTGGGCTAACTTTTAGATTATTTCTTTAGCTTTTTTGATAATTTCTAGAAAAATTTCTTCAGGGATCCATTGTTAAACGCAATTAAACCGTATATTGAAGGTAAAAAAATTGCACTTATAAATTTAACCTTGACGTTTTAACCAAAAGTAACCTTTTTCAACATGTTTAATGCATTCTACAGCTTGTTGCTCTCGGACATAACCCACATATGACTTCTGAATTTTTTTACGAAACACTGGAATACTTATTTTTATAACTTTTTGTAATAAATATAAAAACCTTAAAAAAGGATCCTTGGCAATCAGAAACCGTTTATAATTCTCCCACCTGTTCAGTTCACAAGCATGAGCTTATCCCGATTCAGCAGAAGTATAAGTACATCTATTTAGGTTTACACTCTATTGATATACGCTTGAAAATATTATGAAAGATTTGTAATTTTTCTCAATAGATGGATTAGAGAACAAAAAAGCTCAGACGCAAAATGTTGTTCTTCAGTCGGGCACACGTAATCTTCATGATATTTCTGGAAAAATGTCAGTTGAACACAGTAGTTATATGGTGAAACTGAGGAGTCTAGAAAGATATATTTATTTGTATACATCTATGTGAAATATGACACGTTTTTCGGATAAATCAGGTGAATTTTGTCATCAAACATTTTGCCTGATCAATGGTCAAACAAGTTATAAAATATTCTCAAAAACAGATATTGTGGTTTTTTGGTGTGTCACAATTTAAGTTTTTAATCCTGTGAGCATTTAAGAAATATATTTTAATTGCTTCAGCAAAGTCGGTCAGCGCCCATACAACAAGTCAACAAGGAGATGTATGACACCCCCATACCCGGATACCCATGATGCATTGCAAGCTATACCATTTTACAAAAAATTATAAATTATACCCATGGCCCTCACAAAAAATTTCAAATCTGTCCAGCAGGTATAGATAGTGCAACAGCTGCTCGTTTATTTATTTCATATAGAAAGAAACAATTTGCATAGTAATACACCGAGTTGTCAGAGTAACTACATACACATCCATGACTAAACGTCGGTTTCATTTTGTTGTTTAATTTATTATTTGCTTTTCCACCGCTATAAAGTCGACCTCCTGCACGAATGTCAAGATTAACGGGCTTAGGCCTGCCAAAATTTATTTTCATTTTTTTTTAAAAAAAAAGGCAAATCGTTTTTAGGTTGTTTTTATGATTTCGATATCATTTGAAGCAGCCGTTTCGAAATGACGACAAATGACGAAAATATATGACATGAAAACTCGAGGGAAATATGTAGCAGAGCGAGCGTGTCATCATATTAGTCTCCAATTTTTCTGGAAAACTACTCTAGCAGCATTTTCAGAACATAACGATAAAAACTGTTGTTCCAAAACAAGCCTGGAGCAAGTTTTTGAAAATAAAAGTTCTCTACTTGCCAACGTCACGTGTGACTGCCTTCAGGAATTGTCTTGATAAATGATGAACTAAACCCGAGCTTCTACTCTACCAGGCTTTCAAGCTTGAAGTCAAGATCCGGGTTGACTCAAACATAAATAAAGAAATGAAAGTCTTTTAACCCTATAATTCCAGAGCTCAAATTTTGAACATCACTATTGCTATAAATAATGCATACACACAATTTTGGTTTTACACGAATTTGATTAAGTCAAAAAATCAATCACTGCTTTATTTTTGCTAAAATTGGTCCAAGTTAACAAATTACTATACATGTTTAAATTATTTAATTTTTTCATGTAATTTTTTTTTTGCATTATGTAATAAGACAGATTTTTAATGTTTCCCGTTTGTTATAAATATTAGCATATTTGGATTTGTTCGTGAAATTAAACAATTGCTATAATTATTTATCGTGGAACATACTGTCATATATGGATATGATACATTTTTGTTTTTAATTAAATTTTAAATAAAAATGTATTTTTTTAAATTTGAAATAAATGCCACAGAAGTTTTTAAAACCTTTTCAAAACCTGCATTATTTACAGAAATCTGACTTTTAAAAATTAATAAAATGCTGGTTAGTACTAAGTGTTGGATTTTATATGACAAATGTTATCAATCAAAACAGAATACCGTTCATTTGAAAGTCACTTGGAATGTTAATATACAGTTGTTTTTGTTAAACTTCATTTTTTGTACTATTCCGGTACATATTGTAGAGTGTAGGTCGTATTTCATCTGAAAATTTCGGAATGTACTTATAAAACCAACTTTTCTTTTTTGTTTTTGTGTCTATTGTTTAAAAATGCTCTTAATATTTGAATAATTTGTTTCACAATGTTGTTTTATTCAACTTCCAATATCAATCCATTACTATGTTTATTACATGTGCATTTTAACATGAAACCAATGTGCAACGTAAAATATTAGTAAAACTTTAGATGACATTGATGGGGATTTTCACCATGAGAATGTGGGCCAAAAGAACGATTAATAACGTCTACGCAGGTATAGCAAACAGGATTTGACCGAACATTATACTGAATGTGAACGTGCTATTCGTCATTGGCGCTATCCACACCAATCCCCTTTGAAGTATGCAGGTGACCAAGTACACTACTGTCTGCCTTCAGAGAATCCAGGTCAATGAGTCAAGCAACCCGAGGAGGGCCCATTGTGCCCATACAGTTCTTTAACCTGTGAGGCAATCAATAGACCCTCTGTTGCATGAGGTTGTAAAATTCAATCGAGGTTGTGTAATTGTAAAGGAACCGTTGCTTTTTTAAAAAACATTTTTTTAAGAACCTGATTTTTTGCCATTAGTACCGCTAAAGATGACTAATGTTGTGCACACCTCTTACATGCAGTTAAATCCTGGATTTAACTTATGACTAGACAACGTGCCAATTACGAAACATATTGGTGTGTGGCATTTTCAAAAAAATGTCAGCTAAAACTTTTTGCAGAAATTGGAAATAAATATTGTTTATAACAAGTTGCTAACAGTCCATAATGTACACACACAAAAAAGTTGGGTTAAATTTGACCAAATATTGAGTGCTATATGGACATACCAACATTGGGTTAACATTGGGTTGAATTTAAGTGTAACAACTAAATGTTGGGTTAAATCTATCCAACATTTGGTTTTTACACTTATTCAACCCAATGTTGGTATGTCCATATAACACTCAATATTGGGTTAACAACCTAATGTTGGATTAAATCTACCCAACATTTGGTTGTTACACTTAAATTCAACCCAATGTTAACACAATGTTGGATTGTCCATATAACACTCACTATTGGGTTGAATTTAACCCATCATTTTTGTGTGTATTAAAATTTATTTTTAAAAACTGGTTCAGCTAAAACTTTTGGTAGAAATTGGAAAGAAATATTATTTATAACAAGTTGATAACAGTCCATAATGTACTAAAAATGCATTTTCAAAAACTGGTTCAGCTAAAACTTTTGACAGAAATTGGAAATAAATAAATTTTTTTAAAACATATTATTAAATATGGATAGTTCGAATTAGAAGAATGATATCCATGTAATCATTATATTTGTATTATATTTGTAATCGCAGTACAACCAATTAAGGTAAAGCAGGTAAAAATAAAGAAAAGATAAAATTATAAAGAAACCACAATCGATCAAGTGAAACTCGTGAAACTCGATCTTTGCACCCCTGCCTTAATGTAATAATGGTAAGCCCTGATGCACAGCACATCCAGTTGTATGAAACGTTAGTAGGCATTTCGTGATGTGCTTATTAATTATGTTACTATTGCTGTTCAGGTTAGGCCCCTACTCTGGAAGAATGATGATGATGATGATTTAGACAATTGGAATGGTGCACCGATTGAAGGGTTTGCAAGTTGGACAACATTTTCCGAGAAAAGAACTTTGCAAAAACCCCAGCATTGAATTCATTAGTTTTATCTCCGCCATGGTCACGTATTTCACCCACAGCTTGACCCCATCAACTTGTCACCATTAAAGATAGGCGCTATAAAAACTATGAATGATGCAACGCTTCAATGCTAAGAGTGCAACACATTTTTATCAATGTCCTGTTCAAGAAAAATATGCATTATCTTATAAAACTGGTGGCATTTCTATTGTCGTGCTAAGGGCATCATTGTAAATGTTATCTACACTGTACATGGATACTTCACTTTAGGTAATAAATAGATACCTTGTCCAGAAATAAAGAAGAGAGTCCGTAGCAAGCGGTATTTTAAGATATGGGCTAGGTATACACGCCCAAAGAAAAGTGAAAAGGGGGATTCTGGAAAACCCAAAAGCTGAGAGGTTATCATTGGCTTTGGCCATCGTGTCAACGATATGGTCAACCCTCTCACTATAAAAAGACTTGCTCCTCACCTTACCTCCTCAGTTATAACGAAGAAACGACTACCTAAAGGTGAGTAAAAGTAAACTGGATTTTCTTTGTAAATCAGGGTCATGTTACATAGAGAAAAGATGGTTTTACGAAACTGAATTTGCAACTTCTCGTTGCTTTTACTTGAAATGTTAATGAGATCTAATTTCGCTTAAAATTTCTGTATTATTATGTAATTTAAATTTTTTTTTAAGTACACTGTTTTTGGTTTTTGCTTTTACAATAAATTAGTTTATACCTGGAAACTTCACACAGTACGTGCAGTAAACATTATATTCTCCCATTTTAATTATTTTTTATGAATAATACGAGCGTACGATCTAGTTTTCCACCAGCTGCCTTGTACAAATAATATCAAACAACTTAATTTATACATAAAATTTTATCTAATTTGTAGATAATTTCGTTTCATAATACTATTAATCGACGAGTATATTAAGAGGATGAATTAACATGATAAAATTAAAAATATTAGTTCAATTATCGGATGTTTTATTATAATTTATGATTAAATTAGCAGCGATATTTTAAATACAAATATTTCTTTATCATTCTGATATTTAAAAGACAATCTATCTGAAAATACTAACACAGTAAAATCTGGCTTTTATAATTTTACATTATAAACTGTTTGCATATTTTCAGTGTGCTGATGCAATTCTGCACACAAGATGCTGAAATACAGTAAGTAACAAATAGTAATTTTAATTTCAAAGTAATAAATCTGCGCATACTGATTATTTTTTTTTAAACAGCAATATTCATCGTGTTGTTAGTGGCTGTTTGTGCCAGACAGGTGAGCCAATTTTATGTTTTACCTGAAATTCATAATAGCAAAAATTCTGAATAAAAATTAACTGTTTGTTTCTTCTGATATATTATAGAAACGGTCATACTACCCTGAAATAGAAGAACCAGAAGCTCCAGTTCAACCACATGAAGAGCTTAAAACTCCTGTTAATTATCCAGTACCAGTAGCCCCAATCCCAAGGCAGCCAATTCCTACCTATCCCAGGCCAGCAGCGCCTCCATCAACCCCAATAACTTATCCAAAGATCAAAGTTCCTGTAACTTATTTCAAACCAGCTATTCCAGTAGCATATCCAAAGAACAAAATTCCTTTTAATTACCCAAGACCAGCCGCCCCAGGAACATATACAAGACCTGTAGCCCCAACAACATATCCAAGACCAGCAGCCCCAGCAATATATCCAAGACCTGCGGCCCCAGTTACTGGCCATAAAAAATGTAAGGGAAAAATAGCTCCGGTCAATCATCCCACTTCAGTTCAACCATTACATCATCCTAAACCTAAGCCTGCCTTCTATCCAGCCCCTATACCAATCCAGCCAAGGCCCAAGACACCACATTTTGAAGCTCCACTCCCAGTTTATGAAACTAGCGATGGAGAGGACAAAGGTTATGAACAGCCAATATTGGACAAATTTCCAAAACCAGCTGCCCCTGCCCCTCATTTTACACCTACTTCAAAACCAGAAACTTATCCCATTCCAACAGCCCCTCAGTATGAGGCACCATTACCAGTTTATGATACTGCCGATTCTCCAGATCCTCAACCAGCAATTCCAGCCACCTATCCTGTCCCAGTAACCCCTGTGACCCATTCTAAGCCAGAAATCCCAACCACCTACCCAGTTAAAGATGAATCCGCACCTTACCCGAAACCTTCAGTTCCGGTAAATTTTCCAGCACCAGCAACATACCCAAAACCAGCAGCACCAGAAATTCAACCTAAACCAGAGGTCCATGTTACCAACCCAGTTAAAGAAGAACCTTCAGTTCCAGTTACAGAACCTGTTCCATCAAAATACCCAGTTAAAGAAGAACCCGCACCTTACCCGACACCTTCAGTTCCAGTAAATTACCCGGCACCAGCAACATACCCAAAACCAGCAGCACCAGAAATTCAACTTAAACCAGAGGTCCCTGTCTCCTACCCAGTTAAGGAAGAACCTTCAGTTCCAGATCCAGTTCCAGCAAAATACCCAGTTAAGGAACCTGCCACATACCCACAACCTGCAGTACCCAAGCCAGAGGTTCCTCAATATGAAGCACCATTACCTGTTTATGGAACTGATGATTCGGATGATGGAGAGCAAGTGCCCAAGACGCCACATGAACACAAAGTGGTTGCCAGCGAAGTGAATAGAGACGAAAAAGTTTCTGTTCCAGTCACCTTTGCACCAGTAACGTACCCAGTTAAAGAGCAACATGTTACATACCCACAACCCGCCGCTCCAGTCACCCATGCACCATCAACGTACCACCAATCAAAACCTATTGTTCCAGTCGCATATCCGGCACCTGCAACTTACCCAGTTAAAGAGGAACCTGCCACATACCCACAGCCTGCAGTTCCAGCTACCCAAACCAAGCCAGAGGTTCCTCAATATGAAGCACCATTACCAGTTTATGGAACAGATGATTCGGATGATGGAGTGCAAGAGCCCAAAACGCCATTGAAACACACAGTGGATGTTAGTGAAGTGAGTAGAAACGACAAAGTTCCAATTCCGGCTCCAGTCACCTTTGCACCAGTTACATATCCAGTTAAAGAGGAAGCAATTACTTACTCACAACCTGACACTCCAGTCACCCAAGCACCAGAAACTTACCCAGTTAAAGAGGTCCACCAACCAAAACCTGTTGCTCCAGTCGCCTCTCCTGCATCAGCAACTTACCCAGTTAAAGATAAACCTACCACATACCCACAACCTGCAGTTCCATCTATCCACCACAAGCCAGAGGTTCCTCAATATGAAGCACCATTACCAGTTTATGGAACAGATGATTCTCCAGATGGAGTGCAAGAGCCCAAAACGCAACAAGAACAAGAAGAGGTTCCAGTCACCTTTGAACCAGTAACCCACCCAGTTAAAGAGGAGGCCGTTACTTACCCTCAACCTGCAGTTCCAGTCACCAATGCACCACCAACTTACCAGGTTAAAGAGGTCCATCAACCAAAACCTGTTGTTCCAGCAGCATATCCTGCACCAGCAACTTACCCAGTTAAAGAGGAACCTGTCACATACCCACAACCTACAGTTCCAGCTACTCAACCCAAGTCTGTAGTTCCACAATACGAAGCACCATTGCCAGTTTATGGAACGGATGATTCACCTGATGGAGTGCAAGAACCCAAAACTTCACAGGAACACACCGTAATTGCCAGTGAAGTGAGTAATGGTGAAAAAGTTGCAGTCACCTTTGTACCAGTAACGTACCCAGTCAAGGAAGAACCTGCCCACCAACCAAAACCCATTGTTCCAATCTCATATCCTGCACCAGCAACTTACCCAGTTAAAGAGGAGCCTGTTACTTACCCACAACCTGCAGTTCCAGTCACCAATGCACCAGTAACTTACCCGGTTAAAGAAGTCCACCAACCAAAACCAGTTGTTCCAATCCCATATCCTGCACCAGCAACTTACCCAGTTAAAGAGGAGCCTGTTACTTACCCACAACCTGCAGTTCCAGTCACCAATGCACCAGTCACTTACCCGGTTAAAGAGGTCCACCAACCAAAACCAGTTGTTCCAATCCCATATCCTGCACCAGCAACTTACCCAGTTAAAGAGGAGCCTGTCATATACCCACAACCTGCATTCCCAGTTGCCCATCCCAAGCCAGTGGTTCCTCAATACGAAGCACCATTACCGGTTTATGGAACTGGTGATTCTGCTGATGGAGTCCAAGAACCCATATCTCCACAGGAACACAAAGTGATTGCTAGTGAATTTGGTAAAGGTGACCGAGCACCAGTTCCAAGGCCTGTGTTCATTCCAGTACAATCTCCAGTAGACGAGGAAGAATCAGCAGATGCTGAACCAATTCTACCACCAATCATATCAGGATTTTCTTGCGAAGGCCGCATCTACGGCTATTATGCAGACGTTGAAAATGAATGCAGCGTTTATCATATCTGTACAAGTGCCACTGACGAATATGGAGTCACTGTATATACACGCACATCATTCCGATGTGCTCCAGGAAGTGTCTTCAGCCAAAAAACAAGAACATGTGTGCACCAAAGGGAATTAAAGGAAGCTTGTGTCCAGTCCCCTGACTCCTATTCGGTCAACCGAGATTTTGGAGATATCCCACTAAAAGTAAGTTTGGTTTAATACTTTTGTGCTCCAGAATGTACTTTTGTACTAGCATAAACTATAATTCAAATCTGAATCATTTTTATAATAAGGGTAAAAACAGCGTAAAGCATGGAGCATGGCATGACCTTGAAATGCAGCGTTTCAATTGGTTTCTCGATGGCGGGAATTTCCGATTGCCCAATCGAAACGCTGCATTTCAACACATGCCACGCTCCATGCTCTACAATGTTTTCACCCTGACATACATATGCTTGTTGTGTCAGTAAATCTATACCTGCAGAGCATTTATTCAAAATTTATTCTATAAATTTTGACAAATTGATGGAAATTTTACAAAAGACATCAAACATAAAATGTATTTTTCTCATTTATTTTTTATAGCAAACCCATACGTTACCAGTTTTCGATACAGTTCGTGACCATATAGTGAAACCAACCTACAACAGATTCACCCAGCCTTTACAAGAGGTGTTACCTTTGACCCCAACTGTAATCAAGGAAGAAGATCCCCAAGTTTACAGTCAACAACAACAACAACAACAAAATGAAGAAGATCTGGTAGCAGATTACTAATTATGTTTTCAAGAATAATATTGTGGTATTATCTCGCAATAAACATTAATGTTCCATTGGTTCAATTGGAAATAAATTTCTACTTTTAATATTTAATTAGTTGCTTGTATCGATTTTCTTCTATTTCTTTCCTGTTGATATTGCAATATCAACTACAAACTATTACAATATAAAATTTGTGCTTGTAAGATTTTCAAGCTAGTTAAAACTGTAAAACTCATTAAAACTCCTAGAGATCGTATAATAGGGTGATGGATCTAGCATTCATCAATGCACCTACAACTCAGACGTACGTAAATTATGTAATGTATTAAGCTTTGTTAATTATTGCGATATTATCAAGGTAGACCCTCTTATTCATTTTTATTCTGGGACAAGGTTGATAAAATGCCAAAAGTCAGGTAAAAAGTCAGAAAGGGAAACTCGTTTGGAATAAATTGAATTAATGGTGGGTTTTCGTGTCAACAAGTCACGTTGTAGTAAAACGCATCAAATACAAATAACTTGTATTATCGGTGTATGTTATCTAATTAAATTTATTCCGTCTGTGATTATTTTCAAAGTAGCAAGTCACAGCTCGAGGTTAACTTTGCCCTTATAATGTTCAATTTTAAATTACAAAGATCGATTATGATTAAAATAATCATGGATTTACGAGGTTTCACTTCATAATGCTTTTTATATTTGGTAATACATTGTCACAAGTATAAACTAATCTTAAATACTGTTGTTAGTTACAAAGTTAGTTTAATAAAAACTTAAGTTAAGAAAAATAAACTTTTATGTTATAATTGTGTTATAATATAATACTCTTCATAGCGTATGTTTCTTTATAAAAATATATATATTGAATACTATAATTCTAATGAAGTATTTTAAAGTAAAAAACTATATTTTAGACAATATATAGACAAAGGGATTTGAGCTAAAAGCATACAAAATGGTAACTAAAATGATTTAGATGCGCTATGGTTTCATAAAAATATTTACGTTTTAGAAATGAGGACTTAAAATGCAATCAAAAAAATCTGTGACTTTACTGTCGGGTTGAAATGAGAGGTCAGGAATGAGGTTTTCCTTGAAAGCCCACTTATAAACAAGGTAACATACATGTACCTAGACATGTATTTCTCCTACCAATAAAACATGCATTTAAAACATTTGAAAAACGTTTGCAACTTACCAAAATTTGCTTTAAAAATAAGTTAAATCAAATTCATTCAAATGTTATCCAAGACGATTAGTTAAGCACAGCATTGTTATTTTCTTTAATTTATACAGTAGGAAGTTTCTCTTCTTCTTCAGAGGCTGGTAAGAAGTCCATTTCTCCAACTTCTTCACCAACAGATACCCCAGCAGCCTATTTATAAACAGTATTCATTAGAAACAGTAAATGCACAATTTAGAAAAGAGTCAGTGGCAAATCAATCAATTGGTCTAAAACTTAAACTAATTTCGGCAAACTAAAATTAAATATTTTCAAATATAGTTTTTTGCGTCTGGAATTCCTAACAGATTTGTTAAATGGGTTGCATACCAGAATAATACAGTATAAAAAAACGTAGTTTTTTGCGTAAAACCTTTTAATGTAGCCAGCAAGTACTGGCAGGAAATT
>JAQGCC010001295.1:0-24839 GCA_034698905.1 Xestoiulus laeticollis | reverse complement strand
GATCTTGGTCAAACTGGGATAATTTTAAAGAGGAATAAATTCTCTAAATAACTCACATTTCCGAATTCAAATCTGACGTTTGGTTGATGTAAAAAACGAACTTTTGAGCAATACATGCAGGTGGTTCGAATTTTTTGCTCCTAAGTGTATATTAAACACCACCAGCAGGTGGTTTTAAGCTTCTCTTTAAATTTAGCGAGGTCACGCATTTTATCTACCTCATCGTGCTCATCTATTCTACCAGGAATTTATTCTTTTTTTATTTCGTCTTAGATAAAGATAAAAACACGTGATCAGGTGCGCCGGTATTCCGCTTTTTTTAAACTGGATAACCGAATGCACCGAGGAAATGTAGTAATTTTTAATACTTTTCAGGTTTCTACTTAAGCCGATCTTTCAAAGGCATGCTTTTGCTAAATTTAATATTCTGGATCTTAAGTGTTTCGTATTAATATTAATAACCGAGCTTCTATCCCTAGTCTTTCCGCTGGCTTAGATCTCCTCCTTTTGTTCTAATCTTTTTCTTCATTCAAATTAAAAATGAAATATCTATTTGAACATATTTTTTAGATGCAAAGAGTACGTCTATATTTTTACTGACAAAGATGAAACGATGGGGCATCGTAGTTTTGGAACCCATATTGCGCGTGTAATTAAAAGATATAAATGATGCATTCAACGTGCAAGTTTTTCTTAATAATTTAGGCCTACAGCTTTTAGAAAGATTATTTGTTTTCTATCCTCCTCTACAATCCGTCATACGAAAATTGCCCGATAATTATAGAGAACGGTGTATATTTCATATAGAAAAGAGATGCGAGCATCAACCTATAAAAGGATTTAATCGAAATTTATTGTCATGTTGAAGATAAAAAATAGTAAAATACATGTCGCGTATCAGATAGCAATTATTTAAAATTTGACATCTTGTAAATCAATACGAATCAACGTCACATTGACATTTATATAAATGACATCGAATCCATAAAAACATCGATTTACGCGCCTAAAAGTTCTCGCAAATTCCCGAAGGATATCCTATAGCTTTTCTAATCCGGTTTTGGATAGGCCCTGCAAAAATTCAATGATGGGCCAAAGACATTGAATTTCTAACAGACATTAAAGTTAAAAGAAATTCTTTCTATCGACCAAAAAAAGATGACATGATATGGCAATACAATAGTACTTTTGATATAATCTTGGTTGAGCCTGCATGTATAATTCTTGAATACAGTATCTGCATTTATTTCTATTGTAATGAATGGGCCAGCAAGTTTTAATAAAAATTCACTTCAATTATAATACTTTTTCTCTCCAAGTCTTGAGATATTTGCACCGATATGAAACACATGCAGTTTCTGTAATTCAATGTAAACCATTTCTCTAATTACAAACGCAAATTCAAGAATACTGTATATACATGTACATTATAAGTTTATGTAATAATGCACGACGTTGCAGTTTAGGAAACATTTTTAAAAAAAGAGTTAAAAATGTACCCATACATGTAGATCTACATGTATAAGGGAAAAAAAAACTAGTTTATGTCTGAAGGAATAAGTGGGAAAAAACGTTTTTTGCGCTTGAAGTGCATGCATGGCACCGAATAAATTTCTGCCTACATTTGTTTTGTCATTTATGAAGTTTGAAGTTGATGCTCAAAAGAAGTCTCTAAAGTGGACTTACATTTTTGAACATGTAAAATTTGAAGGGACTCTGGAGGGTAGATTGTAGACCCTACATGGGCTTATAGAGAAAGATGGTGATACATGTAAATGTATAGCATGATTCATTACATCAAAAAATGGAAAATTTTGGTCATATTTTGACTTTATTTGACAGTTGGGAATCCTCATTTCCTATCACTATTATTATTTATTTTATCCTGTATCTTAACTACTGCGATTTCTCATGGTAATGCTTTTTTCAGCACATTTTCATTGCAACGTTTCTACAGTACAATGTAGTTTCTGTATTGCTATTGCATAGCTTGCTGTAAGCAGATTCAAATTCGTGTACACATTTTGCTATTTATAAAATATTGGCTCATTATTCGTGCTGGAAGTTTCCACCTGATGTTCTGCTGCCTCCATTCTTGTTGTAATTACATAAGCTTACTACTATGTCAAGAAACAGCTGAAATAAAGTCTGTAGAGTTTGTGAACACGTAATGTACATGTACAAGTGATTGCTTAATTGAAAGATGTTAGGCTTCCGTCAGTTTGTCTAATTTAGTCATTTGATGAAAATAAAATTGGCATTTTTTTTTCCTTGAAAGGAATTTCGTAATACCGCATGTCGCGACCTTCAGTTCCTCTTCAGTTTAATTAAAAAAAATTCAACACACTCAACCGAATTTCCTTCATTCAAATGCACTGTATGTTTACAACTAGCGACCCAAGTATGTATACAAAAGCACTTTAAACACGAGACACAAGAAATAAAACGCCCACAATATGCGAATGAATAATCAAATTCTATGCATGCAAGTACCAAACCTTCAAAGTCGCTATGGGATCAGTGAATTATAATACGGTATTAAATATTTGTTTAATTTCGTGCTTCCTTGAAATTGAAATAAAAATCGATAGTTAAATTGAAATATTGATCGTAAAACATATTAACAAGTATTAACCACTTCAAAAAACTAATTTAATTTTATAAGGTGCTGTACATGTATAGAATTCATTAGTTACACTGAAGGAATTTTGCTTTGAGTAAATTGCTAATTTAATCATGTTTATAAAATGAATGATTTTTTTTTTGTTTTTAGCATCGTTTTACGGTGCCAGTTACGTTCGTCTCCCTTTGGAAGATGCAAAAAGCACGACAGAAATCCAATTTAAATTCAAAACTCACCGCTCCGATGCTTTTCTCTTCTTGGCTGCTGGGACCACTGATTACTGCCTCCTAGTGATTGAATCCGGAGGCTTAAAGGTAATGAAGCTGAAACAATGGAAAAACTCATTAAGCTTTGCAAAGGTTTTCTTTGAGTGCACTTTCACGTAAAAACAAACATTTTGTCAAGTCTTTTTACTGCCATTGGCCACCGTGCTTCACGCTGTCAGAATGCCCAATGGTTGGACTGTCTGTGCTAATTGGTTATGGGAAAATGCAGAGAAATTTATATTTGTTGAGACCATGTGTGTCATTTTCAATAATTGGATACTGAAAAAAATGATAAAGAAAACTTGTAGCTTTGATACCCAAATTTTGTTTGTTTTTGAGGCAACTACTGTGCATTGAAGTTTTTAACATACAAAAGAAACGTTTTTCTTTGAATAAATACTACAGAAAAACTGGCTACTTCATTTACAAAAGAGTTCAAACATTTGAAAGTTGTATTAATTTACAACTCATAAATTCATATATTTTATTGGTCTAGGCTTTTACTAATCTTGATTTTCAAAAAAATTAATTTTACAACAAGGCCGTTCAATTACTACGTCGCACTTTTTAGGAGGGATGGTAACAAAGTTTGTAATGTGTTAGAGCCACAGTGTAATGTAACATTTTGTCATACAATAGTTTTCAAATACAATTTTGTTGCGATTCCAAGTATGGAAAATTTGGTTTCAAAATAGTGTTTCATCTTGGGAGAATCTGGATTAAATATTATGTTTTGAAGTTCTATACCCAAGGTGTCAATTAACATTTTTTTAAGAGCATGTTAAGTTTGTTTTTAACATTTTTTAAATTAAAATTTTACGGGAAGAAGGGGTGTGGGGATTGTTTCATTGTATGATGTAGTACTGTATTGCGTTAGGTCGATCATGCGATGTGATGTGACATGAAGAGGGTCAAATATTTGCAAAATGGCGTGGTGTAGTATTTGAATGGCCCCATGGAAAATCATATTCATTATTGACAAGCATTATCAAATTAATCAGCAGAATATATTAATAATCAAAATATTCAGCAGTAAATATTAATAATCAAAACAACCAGTAGGAATTTATTAATTTAATTGTCAAAAGGCTAAGATAACAAGTACATAATCGCAATCTAATGTCGAAAGCGTTTGAAAAATCTGCCTAATATAGTGTCGCTTTGATAATAATGTGCTTTTTGATGATATTATCGTGATTTAGAAATTTAGGTAAGTTTTTTTTTGGGATGACCATAGATTACAACATTGATATACTGAATTGGCTTTAGGATTCAATACCTGATAGATACAAAAGTAGATTGTGAAAGTGTACAGAAAACCCGCTTGTTTATTTCATCAATTGCAATAAGTTGTCGGTAATTTCTCTAACAAGAACCTGAATCGATTTTTGTCATTTCAGATTCGAATCAATCTAGGAGCTGGAGAATCCGAAGTGATTACACCTCAGGGTTTGCGCTTCGATGACCTAGCATGGCATTCTGTGAAGTTGAAGCGGATTGACGCCAATTTAACTCTACACGTGGATGAATTAAGGCTGTCCCAGATCACAATTCCTGGGCGTTTCTACGAACTCAATATTCATTACGGTCTGTTCGTCGGTGGCATGGGGGATTTCCGAGAACTGTTTCTGGGCATTATGGAACCGTATCGTGGCTGCATCGACAATCTCATGTACAATGGCATCGACGTCTTCAAACAGGCGCGGGAAGTGCCTGGACAACTCAATGTGCACATGGTCACCTGGGATTGCAGCACGGAATTTGATGCTGCTTCTGACCGTCCTTTCAGCCTGGTGGCCGATGGCGCTTTTTTGGCCTTTCCAACCATGGGCGCCAGGAATGGAGCTTCCTTTGCCTGCGATCTGAAAACGAGGACCAACACCTCGGTCCTCGTCTACAACACGGGCATTCCATCAGAATCGGATTTCGTTGCAGTGGAAATCGTCAATGGACATCTACGGCTTGCAATCGACAAAGGTAACCGACTAGCTCCTCTCCCAGTTTACAATTTGGTATTTTTTTTCCCCATGTAATTCAATTTGGCTTTCTTTCTCTTTCTTGAGGGTCTTAAAACCCAATTCCTGAGGGACTTGTGATGTAATTATTTTGCCCTTTGTGCATTATAGGATAACAAATTTTTGATCTCTCTCGCAATTTAAAATGGCTCGTCTCCCATTTTTAAAGACTTTCTTCTTTTATAAAGTAGCAGCTATAGTCCTGCATGATAAAAGCAGCGAAATAAAATCGAATGACAATAATTTTTAGAATTCATTAGAAGTTGCTGTAGAACCGTGATTTTATGAACTAATTGGGAACCATCTAGAGGTGGTTCATAAAATTGAAAAGTTCAGATAATAGAGGTTTAAGTATATATATCGCATGGGGTGAGGTTGATCTCAGGACTTTTGTCGACCTCGGGTATGTCGCAGGCGTTTTGGTTGACCCCGGGTTTTTGTCACTAATAAAAACCCCAGATAATGTAATAATAGAAAAAAATTACCCAGGTATATATATCAATGAAGTATTCATGCAGAGATATTTTATCACATTACATTTAGCTTACAACTGTACACTAACTGCACATGTACATCATCTTCTTTTTTTTTGTCAAAGCCAAATTCCATGTATTTAATTAAATTTTTTTCAAAAAACGCACCGTGTGGTCGGCAGGAGCCACGTGCTGATGAGTTCATAAATTAGAGGGTTCATAAAATCGAGATTCTGCTGTATAACATGTTCATTATTTGAACATTTTCTCATTACAAAAAAATGGAATTCTTCTATGTTCCAGTGCAAACTTGAATTTTATTTTTTGTCTGGCTCACTTCAGCACCACACGTGACAATTAAGCTTTCAAACTCGTGCTGTTTGTTATTTTCTGAAAAAAACAATTATTATCAATTCTGTAAAATAAGAAAAGTTTCGTTTATTATTGATCGAGCTTTCATGCATGATCAGGTAAAATGTTACAATAACTTTTTGCTAACATTTATAACCAGAATTCCAACATACATAATAAGATGGAACTGAATATGAGGCCAGGTTATAAAAGATAAGCTATTTTGAACTTTCTGAAAAAAAAAATTACCAAGTAATATGCTCTCTATATTTCAGGCAATGGTGTTGTCGAGGTACTCTCGGAGTCTCCGGTCAATGATGGCACATGGCATCACATCGAAATTAGGTTCGGACCAACCTACATGGAAGTAACGCTCGACGACAAAGTATCCAGTTTGAGACCTAGCCTCGGGGAGAACCGGCACATTGATCTGGTGGGACCCATGTATGTGGGTGGCATCGAATTAAACCGAAGGGCCCGAGCAGTTGCCCAAGGACTGATTTCCATGCAAAACTACGTAGGTGCCGTAGATGGCGCTTTCAAGGGATGCCTGTGGAATTTGAGGGTAAATGACGTTGCCGTTGGACTACGAGAGGCCCAAGTGACCTATGGTGTCAAGGCTGATTGCGTTTGGGAATATCCATGCATCCACTTTCCATGCATCCAAGAAGCCACTTGCATCCAAGATGGACTAGATGGATTCCGTTGCCTGTGCGACCAGTCCACCTGCATCAAGCCGGATTACAATTCCGGATACAAAATCTATTCGGCCCAAACCGACCCTTCTGGCTTAGAAATTCTGGGGCTTCAACCCCTGCAAATCAAGGAAGGCGGAACCGAGTTGATCACTTCGAATCACATCGGCGTTGTCTTGGACCTTGGCGATTATGACATTCGGGAATCGGGCATTTTGTTTCACGTCATCCAGTTCCCGCAACATGGTAAAATGGGCGTTGACGTGTGGCACCGTGTCGGGGATAACGTTTTCACCTTGCTTGATTTGAATTCGGACAAGGTGCATTACACCCACGACGGATCCGAAGACTTTCAAGACTCCATCCTGCTGGAATTGGAGTTTTTGATAAAGCGACAGGAAGGGATGCCGGTTTTTTTAACTCAACGGCACAGGTTCACTTTCCATATCAAAGTGACTCCTGTGAACGACCCTCCAGAAATTAAACTGCCCCCTGGCCGGACCATGAGATTGGCCCAGAACACCCGCAAGTTGATCACGTCTGACATCTTGTCTGCTGTAGACTCTGACAACGAGCCTAAGGATTTGGTCTACACCGTTCTCAACATTGGGAGCGATGGCGAAGGGCACTTGGAGAATTCTCGGTATGCAGGCAAGCCGGCAGAAACCTTCACCCAGGAGGACATCAACAACGGTCTCATCAGCTACGTCCACCGAGGAGCCGACACCGCCCGAGTAGCTGTCAAGGTGTCCGATGGACGGGAAACTTCCCAGACCACCGTGCTTAGAATCCTGGCATTCCAGTTAGAGATGCACATGGTGAACAACACTGGCATCAGCGTCACCTACAACTCTTACGCTTTCATCCTGCCCGATAACTTGACCTTTGTCACCAATTCGGCCGAGCTGGATCATGCGGTGCGCTACGACATCACGCGGCTGCCGCACTACGGCCACTTGCAACTCCTTCGACACGGCGAACACTGGCAGACCGTCAACCACTTCACCCAACTGCAGATGCTCAAAGACAAGATCCGTTACATCCATTCGTCCGGCAAGCCCAAGCACGACGACTTCAAGTTCACGGTAAGCTGCAACGGTATCACCACCCCCACTACCTACGATTTCCGTATTACGTTTGCCAAGAGCAAAGTCAGCGTGGTCAACAATGCCGAACTCATGCTGGAGAACATCCAGGAGAAGCAGATCGGTCCAGAGCATCTAAGGGCAGAAACGTTTCCGCATCCAATTGACGATGGCAGCATCAGTTATTCCCTCGTTGCGTTGCCAAAATACGGTAGTCTGATGCTGACCACCGGCACGCAAGCGCAGCCGGCTTCGAACCCGCACCGGCACGGCCATTCGCAGAGGCCCCACAAGCTGACGGAAGGGAATAATTTCACGCAGAGTAATATCAATGCTGGGCACCTGAAATACAGACTGCACCATAAGGCGTATTCCGTCATCAGGGACTCTTTCGACTTCAGGGTGAGTTCTGCTGATGCCGCAACTGACGTGCTTACGTTCCGCATTAACCACGTGCCTTCTGAACGGGATGCCACGGTCATCTTGGGCATGCTGGAAGTGGTGGAGGGCGAAAGGGCCCCTGTCACAGCCAAAGTGCTCGACATCCGGATCCCCCAAGTGGAGTCGGTGCAATATAGGATCATCGATGCCCCGCGGCACGGCAAACTGGAGCTGCAGGGCATGAATATCGGTTCCATCATGAACTTCACTAGTCACGATATCCAAGACGGCAAAGTTTCGTACACGCATGACGATTCGGAGCACGATATGGACAAGATAGGCTTTCTGGCCACCTCCTTCGAAAACGGGCCAGAATTTCAATACGTGGGAACGCTAACGGTGAGGGTGATCATGAAAAATGACATGCAACCGGAACGTGTTGTGGATCGAGTGTTCAACGTGGTTACCAACGGAGAACGTGTTTTTTCTCCTCGTGATTTACTGTTCATCGATACGGATTTGAACACACTTCCATCGGATTTGCTGTACACTCGAAGAGGAATCCCCAACGGGGCCATTTTTCACGTGGGCAATCCGGACGCTCAAGTCTACCAATTTACCCAACAAGACATCAACGATGGCAAGATACTGTTTAGACATAACGGTACTGCTTACGGTCGAACGACCCTGTGGGTTTCCGATGGCAAGTACTTCGTTAGCGGTATTCTGGAGGTTAGGGCCTCCGATCCTTATGTCTCCATCATCAACAACACGGGGGTGATTGTGAAGCGGGGCCATTCGGCCATCCTTTCTGGAACCAACCTCAGCATCGACACCAACCTTAACGTTAAGCCCGGTGACATCCGTTACCTGATATCCATTCCTCCTGGACACGGATCGGTCCTGAAAGATGGCAAGCAGGAATCGGAGTTCACCCAAGAAGACGTCTTCAAGGGCAAGATTGCCTACCACAACGACGGTGGTGCGTATTCCGGTGACAACTTTAATTTCGAAGTTCACGTTTCAGAAACCCGTTCCGATGGAAATTTCGAGGTGAAGGTTTTCCCGGCAAGCTATTGGGAGCCGCTGGACATATCGGGTAACAGGACTGTCACCGTGGACGAGGGCCAAAGGGTGACCATCGACCCGGGCATGCTGTTGGTAAGCCACCGGAACGTGGATCCTAGAGAAATAACTTTCATAGTGAAAAAACCACCGCAGCACGGCTATCTGGCCACGGATATAAGCCTGGACGTTTCTGGACACGTGGGACCACTCAACAGTCGTTTGGCCACCACCGTTTTCGATCAGGCCACCATCAACGAAAGACGGGTGAAATACGTACACACGGAGAGGAACGCGACCGAAGACAGCGTCTTGTTCGACGTTACCAACGGCATCATCACTCACTCGGATTTAAAATTGAATTTCGATATAATTCCCTCCAATCTAATCTTGAAATGCAGTGACGTGAACGTGGACGAAGGGAAAACTCAGGTCTTAACGGAAAACACGGTAACGGTGGCCAACAAGCACTTCCGAGGGAAAGTTCGAGAGTACGTGATAACAAAAGCACCTCAGCACGGTAAATTGAGTCTCGCCTCTGCTCAAGATACCAATTCGAAGCTAATGCTATTTACGCCTGCTCAATTACGGGGAAGGCAAGTGGTGTATACACACGATGGCAGCGAGACGACTGCCGATAACTTTGTTGTGGTTGGCCGCAGCAAAGACGGAGAACGGGAAAGCATTCCGGCAAACGTGAAAATCAACATTAATGCGATAAACGACGAGGTGCCTGTCATTCGCCATAATGTCAAATTGGAGGTAAATATCGATTATTTTTTAGCATTTACCAAATTTGCAACAATAGAGGGATTGGCAGGCTGACTTAATTCTTGACGACATTGGCAGCACTGTTTTTTTTTTGCCAATGCGCATGCGTGGGGATGACGTTAATGGGTTGGTGGTTGAGGGGAGACGACAATTGCATTAGTTTAACGTGATACCACAACGTCTTACGGTAACTTATTCATGCGTAATAGTGTGTTTATCGTTCTCGTTAAGATTAAAGGAAACCTGCGCAATCCCTCTCAAATGCTAAAATACCATTGGCATTTATGTCACCCTATGCACGTCCATGTTAGGTTACAGGGTTCGTACGGGTCCTTGAAAGTCCTTAAAGTGCTTACTTTTGCTTTGATGAACTTCAAATCCTTGAAAAGTACTTACTTTTTAATAAATCAATCGAAGTGCTTAAAAGTCCTTCATTTTGTAAATTCTGACGATTAGATAGATACAAGTTTTTTTTAATATTTTTATTTTTAAAAATGTGGTTTTAATCTATTACAAGTTCTTGCTAGTTTTACATTGTTATTCAATATTGACTAGCATTGTGGAAACGCGAGTTCATAACATTTATTATTAACATTTTATAATTTGTATTTATGGAAAGTACTTGGGCATGTATGTGCTGGTTGTGTAATCACTGATCTCATTAATTATCCTGATTTCAACATGGCACCTTTGTTCACCACCATTCCTCAAATGGTCCTTAAATTTTTTACTGTATCCTTGAAAAGTCCTTACTTTTTGAAATTGAAAACCTGTACGAACCCTGTATAAGTAGAAAATGTGAAATGGTGTTATACAGTATGTACACACACAAATGACGAGTTAAAATTGAACCCAATGCTGAGTGCTACATATGGATATACCAACATTGGGTGAACATTGGGTTGAATTTAAGTTATAATAACTCAATTTATTGGGTTAAATTGTATGGGATCAAATAGACAGTTTATAAATAATATTAAACTTTCATATACACTGTATAGCCTATGTATAAACCTCAAATAACCCAACTGATTTGGTTACATATACCAATTATCATATTAATTCTTGGGTTACACACAGAAATTTAACCCAAAACTGAGTTAAGTATAAGTATAAACCTACAAAATGGGTTACCGTTTAACCCAGCTTTTTGTAGCGTATATGAAAACTGAAAGGGAGATTCTTACTACATGAATCCTTATTTCATAAATGGTACGTGGGGACCTGTACACGTGAATTAAATAATATAAAAATGCACAATTTATTGCAGACTGCAGGCGACAATTGTGTTATATAATTAAGATAACCTCCACAATCATCAAATATTTACACCTGTTATTAAATTACTAAATTGCGCTGTTTGCTAACCAGATTATAAGAAGTAAGGGGCAAGCTCCATTCCTGGATGTCTGCTTTCTCAGACTATAGCCTTGTATAGAAGACCAATTATTGCATTGTCTCGGTCTCTTAGGTTCCATTTACTATATACGGGTTTTGAGAGAGTGCGCTATTTTTAATACGTTAAAGTTTAATGAAGTTGATTAATATTTCATCGTTTTGATGCAGGTGTGGCAAGGATCAGCAACGGTGTTGACAAGCGAATATCTCGGCACCGTGGATAACGATACTCTTCCAGAACAGCTCGTGTATTCTGTCATCACTTCCCCAACAAACGGCTATTTAGCATTCGCTAATAAAACCAAGGAAAAACTGCTCAATTTTACACAGGCCATGGTCAATCAAGGAAAAGTTGCATTTGTACACTCGGGTAAATAAAACATAAGATTATAATTATTTTGAAAAATATTACTGTCATAAGATTCATTCCTAAATTTGGAACTGAATGTTAGATTAATTAATTCAATCTTATATACTACAATTTCACAAAACTTGCAATTATTTATTGGAAAATGTCGCATTTGGGAAACTCATAAAAATCTTTATGCATTGAGAAATGTTTCCATGACTTTGCTATACCTATGAGAATTACAATGCTGAATTCCATTAAATATTTCAAGTTTTTAGCTCAAGTAGTTACAATATGACATACATGTATATATACCGCTCCTACTTGCCAACAGCATCTTCAAAATTGTACTTTGGCTTACTATCTAAATTTTGAAACTCGTTTTTTTAAAAAGTAAATTTAAAAATGCACCTTCTTCCCGTTTTAAAAATGTACGGTTTTAAAATAAGCCACTCGATGCGCACTGGGACATGAAATCGAAATTAGAAGTAAATATTGATCGCTGTAATATGTATGAGTTCCATTTTCTACTAGAAATTACTTTGTATCGCTCCACTTTGCATGTCATTTTTTTAGAGATGATTTATGAATAATGCATTAATATCGTCATGCTATTTTTTATGACAGGTGATGCAATCGGCTCGTTCTTGTTCCACGTCAGTGATGGCATCCACATCAGCGAATCGCAAATATTTTCCGTTTATGCCAAACCCATCTCGCTACTTCTGCAGCGCAATACCAAACTGTACGTGTTCCCCAGTTTGCAGCAGACCATCACCTGGAGAAACCTGTTGGCAGTGACCAGCGATTGGGATCCCAAGCGGAGCATCACTTTCGGGATTAAAGACGGTGGCCCGAGATTCGGTAAACTCGTACGCTTGGAAGAGGACGGAAGTGCTCGCGAGGTAACCTCCTTCACCCAAGATCACGTGAACCGTAGCTTGATCGCCTACAAACACACGGAGCAGTTTGCCGAGCTGGTGGCCACCGATTCCTTCAGTTTCGACATCAAGTGCTCGAACGCCGATGCCCTCAAAAACATGCTTTTCAACATAGAAATCTCGGTGGTGACCATTAATCCTGATGGACTGCAGCAGTACGTTATAACGTCGCCTGTGCTAGTCGACGAAGGTGGACACGCCAACATCACCCACAAACATTTCAACACCACCGGGTTAAGCGAGGTTTTGAACGAAAACCGCAATGCCCGTTTCATACCGCGGCTTCTGATGGGATTTCAGGAACTGCCCTTGTACGGCACAATCCAGATCAACGCTGGCAACGCCACCCACAAATCGGAGTTTACGCAAAAAAACATCGATGCCGGCATGGTAACGTACACTCACGACCATTCCGATACCCTCACAGACCGGGCATTGGTGGGCATCTACCTAGACAACAGCGTGGCCGGAGGATCCATGGTCTTGCTTTTGAACGTAAGCATGCAGTTCAAGGTACGGCCTATCAACGATAGGAAATTCGAGTTGCAGACCACGGCACCACGCGTGGAAGTGGTGCAGGGACAGCGGGTGCTCATAGGCCCTGACGACTTAAAAACCATAGACGCCGATACGCTACCAGAGGACATCCGCTACGATATCATCAGCGGCCCCAGCGATGGCAAAGTTGTGCTCTGGCCTAACATGAACACCGCAGTAACTAACTTCACCCAACGTAACATAGACGACCGGCATCTGTGGTACGTGCACCACGGCTCGCTGGACACGGCTTCTTTTCATTTTAAGGTTTCCGACGGTTTTTTCAAGCCGGTCTACACCGTGTTTAACATCCACATTGTCCAGCGCACCTTGGAACTTGTCAACAATTCGGCCATCGAGGTGCAGCAGGGTACAACGTCCACCTACCTGAAACCGCACAACCTCGGGGCAGTGACCAACGGCAACCGTTCGCTCATTTTTTACGAGGTGAAGACTCCCCCGCAGTACGGTCACCTGTTCATGAACGACACCATCGTGCACTATTTTTCCCAGAGCGACATCGACCAGGAAAGGGTGCTATACGTGCAGATGAACCTGTCCGCTGCGGCCGATGCCTTCGCCGCCGTGGTGTGGAACGTGGATCTTCGCTCCGAGCTGCACCAGTTTAAAATTGCGGTGCAGCCCCTGGTTCAGCAGAAGCCGACCGTCATAGCGGCGGGTTCGAGGCTGGTGCTTTCGCTCGACTTTTTGGATGCCACCCAGCTGGCGGAGAAAACCCGAAGCAACCCGCTTTTCACCATTTTGCAGCGCCCGCGGTTCGGCAGGCTGAAGAGGATTTACCCGAGGAGGAGGTCTGGCCACATCAAACGGGATTCCCCCATCGAGGACGTGCTGCACTTTACTCACGAGGATCTGGTGAATGGTGTTGTTGCCTACGAAGTCAAGGAGTACAAGATCCTGTCCCCCATCAACGACTCTTTTGTGTACGTGCTGACTGCCGCTGGGGTACAGCCGGCCCACGGTAAAGCGACGTTCTACGTCCAGCCCAAAGGTATGCAAACTCCCACTCAGGCAATCACCCCCATAGCCCAAATCCCAGAAGCAGACGGGAATCTTCCCGATAACGTACCGTCTTACACCCCCAAGAGCCTCACCGATGACTTCCAAGAGGAGGAAATCTCAGGAGACGAAAAAGCACCGGCTTTACACCCCAGCTTGACCAACGACCACTTGCTGATCATTGCCTTGGCCGTTGGCGTGGTGTTGCTGACCATAGTTATCATCGTGGTGGTAAAATGTGCCATCAAGAAACGGGGCAAGAAACCGCCGAAATGTTCCGCTACGCGCACTACCGCGGCCAATGGTGGACCGCTACCCCCACCGGTGCTTGACCACGACACGCAGTACCATTGCGTGCCAACCCACGATCAGACAAGGGACATTTGCGCACACTACGAGGACCACGACGACATGGACGATATTAACGGAAGTCTGGGGCACGGACTGACCCCGCCGCTGAACTCCAGAAGCCGGCCAACCTCCCCCAGGCTGCGCAGCCACAGCCACTCTTCGCTGCAAAGTAGGACTGACCCGAACTCGTCGCTGAGGGCGACCCCCTCGGCCATTCCGGAAGAAGAATGGAGCGAAGTGAGTTCTGCCGTACCCACCTGTAAGGTGACACCTTTAGCTCAAACTGATCAAATTGATGTAAATGAAACCACGTTGAAATATCCTTATAGCTTTGTGGAACCTGGGTCTTTGGACAGCTGGGGCATGTACGACACCACTTCCGGTGACCTCCCTTACTCACGACCCACGAACCCGATGCTGAGGAAAAATCAGTACTGGGTATGACAATTCGGCGGCGTGCAACGGTGTCGTGACAGCGACAAGTGCAAAACCTAATCAGCTTCTAGTTTGATTTTTCCGTTTCGTTTTTATGACTGACGATAAATATACATTACTCGAGACGAGAAACGCGCGAAACAATACTCAAAATACTCACTGGGGCCAAACATGACATAAATACTGGAAATCGCTCCGAATCGTATATTACTAATAGTTAAAAAAAATGCAAAAATAAATAAATAAATATGCAGTTTCTTCGAAGCGACGAGATAACCAAAGGAAAAAACTCTAAATGTGCTGCCTTTCCGTGACAGTAGGTCGCAAAGTGATAGAGAACGAGAGTAATGAAAGCTAGTGTAACTGTGTCTTTGAGCGTTTTATATCCGTGTTTGATTTATTTTAGATTTAATAACGATTGAATTTTTTTTTCTACGAAAAACAGGCGTGAATTTGTGCGAAGATATTAAACTTTTTTTCATAGCGTGCATGGCCGAAACTCTTCATTGCATACTGCTGGCATGAACTTTGCATTTTGGTGGCATTTGCAAACATGCTGTCTCAAATGGCTCGGTACTGGCAATTCAACTATATTTATGTCTTCCCTTGTACTCAAGTTGGTTCGGTCATTTCCTCATGCATGTTCCTCATGCCCACATAATGGTAAGTAGTGCGTTTGCATCAGAAAATTTTAGATTTTTTAGTTGTCGATTAATTTAATATCATGTACAGCCTAGTTTGGGAATTGATATTACGTGAGAGCTGAGAAAAATGTATGGATTTTTGATAAGTTATGGTCAAATTATACGAGTTAATAATATCAGTAGAGGAATCATGAACTCAAGTTTTGGGTTACGTAATAAAGTTGCGTAATGTTAGATTCGCCTGGTACTTTGTTGGTTCCATGGGATTCCTGTGCATTTGAAGTTAGATGAGATGCTAGCATTAAATGATAGTCGAATTACTAGACGATTATATTTCAATCCCGTTTTTACTCCTAGGCAAGCTAATGTCATTTGCATGAAATATGGGGACTAATGTAGTAAACATTAATAACCTAAGAGAGTCATGAGATCAAAAATCTGGATGATAAAGAGAATGGTAAGTTTTTTTAATTGTTTTGGCCACAGTCATTCAATTGTGATATACTTTTTTTGTGTAAATGTTGCATAGAGATTATTGTTGGCAGTATGCATTGAAGAAATTACTAAGGATAGGAGAGTAGAATGATGGGAAAGAGGCAATAAAATTTTCACCGATTTTTTTAACTACTATATATAAAAATGTTAATTTTTCACAGTTTGACGCATAAAGTATATGAGATGAATGAATGAAGTGTTGCATAATCAGTGTTTTTTATATTAGTATCGTGTGCTTTATATATGGCATCATCTTTTTTTTCAAATTTCAAATTACTGAAGTTCGACATTGGTTGATTTGCTGATTTCTCCCGAATCATGATTTAATGAACACTTCATCCTGTAAGAATGGTGTTGTTGGAAAATTGAATGTTAAAAGAATGTTTTTTCTGGAAGTCCATCTTTTTCAAAGAAAAAAATTGTAGGAACCAAGGCTCTTGTTAATATTTATTCCTACTTGCATCAATACTATCAGCTAGAACTGTTCAAACACTAAGTATAATTTATTTGTACGAGCATTACACTTGTAAAATCATGAAGGAGGAACAATGCGACTCATTGTAACTCGTTAAACGTGTGAGATGAAAAATCAAAAATAAGTTAATGCCTATTAAATAGTTACTATTAATTCCATATAAAAGTCTTGGCAGTGTCATGCAATGCTGTTAAATTTAATTAGCACTTAAAACTAGTTTTTATCAAGAATAACTGTTGAAACAGCTGATTAAAACTGCTTTCATGTTTGCTATTCGATTTTAATTGTTGTCATGGATTAAAATGTTTTAATCGTTGATTGAATTATCAAAAATGGATTTTTTTTTGGCCACCTATCGTACTTATTTTGACAATTTTCTTTTTGTTAGATCCTTTTATATTTCGTATGAATTGCAAATATTGGTAGAGTGCATTTATAAAGTATTTTTAAAATGGTTCATCATGCATACCAATAAATTAGTTGTAATTAAAGACAGCATATTTGTCTATTATTTAAATACAAACATGTGTACATTTATCTATTTTTTGATAGCATCTATCTGTTGCATGTTAATTTGGATATGGCTAGAGAATCCTGGATTTCAGATCGATATATGGCAAGCCATCCTATATTTTGAGAAGAAACCACTTGCTCAAATTTTGGTACCCAATATTACAGATCATCGTAATCTTTTAGGTAAGTCTTTAATATGAATGAAACAATTGAAAATTACTTTCTTAAAAATAACAGTTGAAAAAACGACATTTATTACTTCTTTATTTTGAGTCTAGATCAAATAGAAATAGTAACTGCAAATTGTTGGCATGTTTGAAACCCTTACATTCGTTTACATACTCTCGTTAGAACAAATGAAAAAAACACTATACATTTCCCAGTTCGAATTTGTACTTTCAAAAAAAAATAATTTCGTCAAAATGATGCAAAAACAAATGGTTTAACAAATTTAGAGTTTTGATTTTATTTTTTGAAACTACAAATGCAAGGGAAACACATTTTTGGCGACAAATCTGGGGATTAATTAAATTTTTTATACCACTGTACATTTTTTATCAACAATGGTACACTATCTCTAATACCATTGGTCAAAATAATACAAGAACCAATAATTTAGAGATATTTAGAGAATGTAGTGAACAATACATGTTTGGCCACAAACTGTACATGTATAATGCATTGTTTTCGATCAGTTTTTTACACCGGTATAATATGTATTCTTTTCATTCTGATAAGTTACGAGATAAAATTACATCGTTTAGGAATGATCTCAAAATTACAGAAAACAGTATATACCATAATCTGTTAAATTTAAATGAGGAATAACAGGTTTCAAGCTGTTATTTCACTTATCTTTAATTAAAACATACTTAAATCAGAGCTCAGCTCATTGTACTCCTATTTCTTGTTTGGTCATAAACAAACTATCATAACAATTCTCACTAAACTTTCTCCTTGCACAAATAATACTGGTTTCATCCAAGTAACGGTCAGTGTTTAACACAGGTTTTACATAAATAATCTAAAATTGAATTACTTCGTGTCCTGCAATTTGGAATCGTCACTTTTACTATAACACCTCGTTGGTGTTGGGTTTTTTTACTGAAAACACTGCTATTTTTACCGGTGATATTATATTGAAAAAGCATGGTAAAAAGATATGCATGTTACTACTCTGTATTGCGAAATTCTTTTTTAAAATTTCTTAAATTGAAATTGGTCCTGTTTCAACAAACTATACCTATGGATTGGAATAAATAATTTAGTTCTATAAGAGTAAATTAATACTATCATACTGTATATAAAAGAGCAACTTATCGATACATTTGCTACTGAGTTTTCTGTTTCTTACAGAATCCCATTAAAATATTCTATAGTAGGATGATGGCATTAAAACCAAGAAGGAAGTTGTCGTGTTTGCCTTAAAATTTGAAATTTAGAAATATTTCTTCTCGTTTATCGGTCATCATTAAACGAGACACCCGAAGACTCGATGTAAAATCAAAATCTACTGAATGCAGCAAAGTCTAATCAAAGAGCATATAAGCCTACGTGACAGCTTACAATGAATAACAGATCAGGCGATTAATTGTATAGGATCTTAATATAACATTCGATGTTGCTGAAATCATCGGATGAAGAATATCACGGCACTAAGTTGCATTTGGCAATGAAACGGAGGACTGTACTTGGGTGGCCTAGACGTCCTTGGGAAATCATGCCCAAATCTAAAATTTATCGATATAATTCAATCGATAGTTGTCGAGGGTACAGATTACAGATTTAAAAATGCCTTCAGATGCTTACCCTCAGAGTAAAATCCCAGCTTCCCGTACAGAGTGCTGTACCATCTGGGGATACTTTGAGGCAGCTGACTCGGTTATCGTGGCCATAAAGAACGCATAATCTCGTGCATTTTAGAGTATCCCACACGTTAACCGTATAATCGTTATAACCGGCAAATAGAAGTCGTCCTAAAAATTAGAATACAAAAATATCAATTAGGAGTAAAGGTCCAGCATTTCATTAAATTTAAAGAACCAGGCATTTACCGCTAACTGAGAAATCCACAGAATTAACCCCAAAAATTATGCTTTCTTTCGAGTACATGGCAACTTCACGATCAGCTCGGAGGTCAAACAATCTACACTGGAATATAAAAGAGATTTCAGCTATGAATTTTATAATGGTTTGCACAGGGATAGCTGTCTGGCAAAACAATTTTTAGCTAGTTAAAGGCTTTCAAGACCAACGAGAATTTTTTTAAAAGTACTTACAGTGCTATCGTCTGAACCAGTGGCAATTGCATCTCCGCTTGGATAAAACTTGACTGTGTTGATGTCAGAGTCATGGCCTTCAAATGATTGGACACACTGACCCGTACGCATGTCCCAAATTAAAGCGAGCTTGTCACATCCCTAAAAATGCCAATCAGCGTACCTATACTCATCATTTTGATCATAGGCATCTCGAATTTCAATTGAATTATACTTACACCAGATACAAACGTGTTACCAGTCTCTGAAGGGGAAAGATCAATGGCCATTACATCCCCATTATGTCCATGAAAACTTTGTAGAAGTTGACCACATTCTACATCCCAAAGGGCACATGTACTATCACCACTTCCTGTCAAAATCTAAAAATTTGTAACATGGCTGTTAAAATTAACAAAATTCACGCACCATATTGTTGATTGCATTTACTAGAGATCAATTGCTGGACACTGCTACAAATTTATTTTTACCATTTTATTACAAAAAAGTAAATTGTGCAAACTTAAGAAATGTACTAAACATAAATTTAAAATAACGAAGAAAAATTTACTTAGTTTTTAAAAAATTCAAATTTTCTAAAAATCTCAACCACAACAAAAAAACAATAAATAAACATTGATGGATTTGTGAAATTTTTATGGTACTGAGTTTACCTGCTGATCAGAATTCGGAAAGGTGCAGCACGACATGTAACTAATATGTGTTCCGACTGGTTTTTTCTTCGTTGAAACATCTTCTTCGAAACTCAATGGATACACGGTTACTTTGTTATCTAATCCGCCACATGCAACTAAATTTCCAGACGGTGCATAAGCACAGGCCATTACCCATGTTGTTGCCATGGTAACGGCATGTTCCTGAAAGATGTTGTAAACATTAAAAAATTGAAAGGACTCGCACATCATCAAGCAAATATGGTTAAAAAAGCGAAAGCTGACTTTATTTGTAGTGAAGGCGTCCCATACGATCATTTTACCATCCTACAAAGAGAAAAAAATATATATAGAAAGAAAGGCGAGTAATATGGATAAGAACAATCACTAAAATTTCTATAGCACTCACCTGTGATGAGCTTACAATGTGACGTTTATCTAACGACCAGTCTGAGCAAAGTACTTTGCCTTGGTGCCCTTTTAATACCCGTCTGGGTTTGATGTTAAGAGCTGTGAGGCTTTCGAGCCTTTGGGCAACGGTTGAAACTAGAAGAAAAGTTAGTTGTGATACGGTAATCAAGTCATTTAATTTCATATTAAATTGAAACTTGTGATTAACTGAAATTATCATTGCATGATAGAAAGTTTTTCTTGCAAAGCTTCTTACCGTTGCTTTATAAGCTACACAATTTCTTAAAAAATGACGTTTAAGCCTAATGTAAAGTAATAATGTTGAATGTTCTTAGTTGATTTATATTCTGTATTTAAATTTTATTTGTCAAGACTCAAGGGTTAATAAAAAACAACAATAGATTTGCCCCTGGAAGGTAGCAATCACACATAGCACAGGAGCTATGCGTGATTGCTGTTTTTCGGGGGCAATTTTTAAATTTGAAATTAGAGCAAGAAAATCTAGATGAACTATGAAGCTTATTATTTTTATATCCTATATTTTTTTAATTTAAATTAAAGTGCAATGAGCAACTGAGTTAAGAAATTATTATATAGTTATTAAAATGATATATTGGTCAATTAGTCTCATTAGTTTCGGTCAATTAGTTTCGGAAAATAAATTTCATCCCACTTTTTACCAAACTTATCATAGATTTTTTTCTTATTTGGCATAATTATCTAATTTTTTATAAATTAATTTATTTTTAGCTGTAGTGATACTTGCATGCACATTAAAATTTTCATTTAGATAAGTGTTCTCTAACTCTACACAATAACAGCGTTTATATGAAGAAGTACAACACATTCCAGCAAGATGAATTTTCAATATTGTACTAAATAAAGTAAATACTAAATAGATGGATGAAGATAACTTGAGATATGAATGCAGGCATACAGACCTGAACATCCGGATTAAATCCAATCCTAAAAAAGCACCATATTTTCAAAATACAGTTATGGATACTTACGAGCCACATCATTTAACTTCTGCCTTTCTTCTTCTAATTTCACTTTCAACGTTTCTGCTTCTCTAGTTAAAGATTCAACAGATTCATTGGTATTTTCCACAGCCAGCCCTCCTTCGGAAGCCATATTGTTGTCGTTATAGAGCGAAGGGCGTGGCACATCCCATATACCATTTTAATATAGAGTACGAGACACGTAACGCCCTCTATAGCCTATAACCAGAACCATAAAACTCCCGCTAGAGGGCGCGCAAAACATGCCATAAAATTAGAATTCGTCATTTTGTAGCCTTGATTCGGATTGCGGATTCAAGAAGGGGAGAGAGGATTTGAAGCTCATCAACATTTCCTCTTTAAATTATTGAAGAAAAATGAAGAAATTCACGGCTACGATATTGCTGTTAACATTCAGCGCCTGGTTTGTTTCCTGTGAAAAAGGTTAGTGCAATCACATTTCCATTATTTTATAGTCAATGTAAACCCTATGGGATTCTATCATCTGGGCCGCCCTTTTGCATTGCGCCATTGAACATTATTTTTATGAAACGTTCGATGTTGTGCCTTTTATTTGAACTTGGACACTTTTGATTTAGGTCAGATATACTTTAGCTGTTTTATGAAATAGCAAAAGTTTCGATGACATGTATTGATGCCATTATTTGTTGTTTTGTCTAATTTTTTGCTGCAGACCTCATATGCACTTGGTTCGCCATTTTTTTCAGGTAGGCCTAAAACAGGAAAAATTCTGAGAACATCATCTCGTTTTTTTTCTGTACTGGTTAGAACCAAAAATGTGCGTACGTAATTGAGGCTTCTGATGAACTAATTTAGAAGCTGTTAGATGAGCGATTGTTCTAATTCAAGGCTTTTCATATTCGTATGACCTTAAATTCTGTAGGACAGCATTATAGCTATATGAATCAATGGTTAATTCACAATTTCGTATAGGAATGATATGAGAATCGTATAAGAATTGTTGACATATGACCACAATGCTACTATATTTACCCATTAATCATGTGGTTTAAATGTCCTATTGTCTATGGTTAAAGACCACGTAATATTGCCTGACATGTTTAAAATATCCCCTATAGTCCTACTTGCATGAGGTCCATTGAGCGTAATGTACAAATTCGCATTATTCTATGTCTAATATTTAAGCTCAATGGACCTCAAGAAATTTGCGTGAATTTGCTATCTTGCTTATTAGGAGACAAAGAAGCTACTTAAAGTGCTTGTTTCACAAAATTAGCAATGAGTCTGTATTGGCGTCAATCCAGATCATATCATTTTCCAGCAGGGATAACATACATTATGTTAAAAGAGCACATATTGCCCATTTATCTGACATTTTGGCATAACCTTAAAGTTGTTCCAAATGAGCATTTGTTCTTGGCAAAAACATAAGAAGTCCCTCTTATTGCACTATTTTAAGATCATTAATGTTATTTCATCCATCTCAAGATAGACAAACTTGTCTAGATCAGATAGCTGGCATCTCAACTACTGTCCTTAACTGAAATTCAGGTTTTTCGATTAATTTATGCCATACATGTACATTGTAATTCAAGTAATATTTTCTTAGTAGATAATGCCAGAGGTCTTCTACCAAACAATCTTTAAGTTTCTAACGTTTACTCAAAGGAAGTTTTACTTTATCATCAGAAACCTTGAAATTACTATGAAGTAAATAGAATATGAACCTTGATGGAGCTACAGCATTACAAAATTATAGCAAATTTATTTTTAAACTGCAATAATATTTACTCATTCTTGAGTTTTATGAAAGTATATTTGTGGTGCTATTTTTGCTTCATTTGGCGTTTTAATTTGAGGATTTTCTAATAATAGGCTATAAAATACATTCACCATTATGTTGAAGTAGTACCCATTTTTGAATGTCCCCATTATTTTTACACGAATTATAGTGTAGGCCTAACCATGCAATTTACATAGGTCTTCAGAACCTTACGTAACACTTGTATGCAAGGGCATTGTCATATAATGTAAATATTATGTAAAATATGGAAACCTGACAAAATTGAGCATTGTATTTAAAGAGAATCGCTGTGAAATCTCGTTCATTTGCGCATTCAAGATATGATTCTGTAATTTTATAGAAAACCAAATATTTCTAACAGGAATCTGTAAAGTTTACTGATAATATCCCGCAGAGATCGTTCCGGGTACAAATTATCCCTAGCAGTATGGGACTTCTGATAATTTGAATTTGTCTTCATGTCGAACCTTTAAACATTGAATTAATGTGGACCCCTGATGTTGAAGATTCTTTCCTCAGATACTGTTTGTGACAAGAAATTGTCCAGGGGTTAAGGGTCATGGGCAAAATTATTGCAGTCTGTCCAGGAAATTATTAAATTAATTTTTTTTTTGGAGGGGGGAGGGGAAATGAAAAAAAATTATCCAAAGTCCTTCAAGTAACCTGCTAAGCTTTGCAGTTACCCATAAAGAAGCCAATTTGATGCTATTGCTGACTTTGCAGTTGCAAACGTGACCAGCAAGCTTTCCCTCATAAGCATCAGAGGTTCTTAAAATCTATTTCGCAATATCCTTTTTCAATTTTTAAAAGCTAATTGCCCTTGTTTTAGGCCAGTTAACCTTGTACTTAGCATATGCGTATGATCAGTCTTATGGTTACTGTGCAAACGTAGTAAATCCTTTCGAATGCAATGTGTATTTCAACATGTATGCAATTATCGAGATTCAACTTTTCATTACATACTTGTAAGTGGTTGATAGTGATGAAATGAAGTTGGGGAAATCTTGTTTTTTACGAGAAGAACACAAGTACCAGTAATCTCATTTTTGAAAACTATGTTTTCTGATTTTATTTACTTGTGCAATACCTTTCTGAACCAATATTGGTACCACCAAGAAGATTAAAAAAAAATTCGGTTTTTATTTAATGAAAATTAAATATCACTTATAATTTGGAAAATTACTGTAAATTATATAACTAAAATCTTCAGGGCATAAAACTTTCATGTAAAATATCTTTTAAATTGTCGCGATCATGCAAAGTTTTCAATTAAATTCAGGTGTATTTAATTGTATTCAGGGGGATTGTTGTGCTATTAAAAGGTCGATCAGAATTAAATAAATGTAGAATGGCCAGTCTCTTAGCAAATTATTAGTCTTCCTTTGTAGTTTCTATATGGTGTGCACATGTATTGCAAATAATATTGCTTTCTGGTTCATGCAAACAGTGAAACCTTTCTCTGCTTACATTGTATTGAATCGCAATGAATAGGCGTATATTTAATAGTATTGGCTATACTACACAGGAATTGTTGCCATGGTAATTAAGGCCTGCTATTAGTGTTGATGTGAGCTCCAGATGAGTTGAATACGTCCTATGCAAATATGGCTTTTGTTAAACGTAAACCTTATTGTACGTGTGCTTGTTTACAGTGAAGAATTATTGATACATGGATTATTGCTTAGTTTGCAGGTCTGTTTTATTGATCTGTCTAACCAGAGTTCAGGTATCCCAGCCGTCCTATAATTGCTATAAATTCCTATATTTTTGATGTTGTCCTATATTATCCTATATTTCCTTAAATTGTCCTATATTTCCTATAAATT
>JAQGCC010001294.1:0-24843 GCA_034698905.1 Xestoiulus laeticollis | reverse complement strand
ACACTTGCTCGCAAACTGTGCTCAGGCAGTGGAAACGGGAGCCTTCGCGAACGTCCGCAAACGCTCGCGAACGTTCGCGAACGCTCGCGAACGTTCGCGAACAATGCTTGTTTGGTGGAAACCCGGCTTAACCTTAAACTTACCCAAACTACGTACCCTACCCTGACCTAATCTAACCTAAAGTGTTAACTTACACTATAACTAAACTATAAATTGCTGAAATTGAGTGTGATATGATTATTTCATTTGCCTATAAATAAATGGGAAATCAAAGACATGAAAATAAATGCACACTTTGGAAAAAAACTACTTATAAAATTAAAAATAAGGTCTGAAAAAATGCTAAAATATTTTCTTATTATTTAAAGTACAACAAGATATATAAGTTATGTTGGAATGTTTTCCATAATGGGACTGTTTGGTAAAAAAGAGAAAGTGAAAACTGTAGAAGAACAAATAATAGATATCATCAAATTGGCGATTTTAGAGCATCAGGTTTGTTATCCAATTCTCTATGGTTTCGAGATACAAAGTGTTTCATTCCAGAAAATACCTACAATGTATAGTTTATTTTTTAATGATCTTATTTTCAGAAAGACCATCCCAAAGTGGCAGAGCAACTTTTGCATCTGGCACTTAAAACGTCTCAAGAACATGATAATTCTCAAGCGATAGTTTATATTTATGACCTTCTCGCAAACAATGCTTTACACCAGCAGGAATTTGAAAAAGCCGAAGCACTATTTCGAAAAACAGCGCAAATGCTTTACGAAAGCGGAATGACCGAGGATGATAATGCAATTTTAGAAATATCAATTAAACTCGCTAATGTTTATTGGCAATTGGGTAAAGAAAATGAAGCGCTCGCGGGGTATTTATACGTGCATAAGCATTTGGAAAAGAAGGTTAATTTGGACAAAACGGAGGATGACGACACCGTTTTACTATTAGGTATGTGTGCCGATTCGTACGGAAGGTTTTTAATGAGTTTGGGAAAATATAAAGATGCTCGCGAACTTTTTAAGAAAGCGTACGATTCTTGCGAACAAATCTTAGGCAAATCCAATCCTCAGTCGCTCGTTCTTATTAATAATATAGGTAGCGCTAGTGGAATGATTGGAGATTACGACGAAAGCATTTTTTATTTGAAACAAGCTATCAATATTGCGCGGGAGAATAATTTTGATGAATTGCCGGCATATTACTGTAATTTAGGAATGGTATATTTGCAATTGGGAATGGTTAAGGAAGCAGAATTGTATTGTAAAAAAGCATCAGAATCTTCAAAAGAGGAATCTTCATTCCAAAGTGAAGCATTGGACTGCTTGAAACAAATAGAGTCTTTGAAGCATGCATGATCTGAATTATGATTTCCCCACTTAATTTATTCCCTCTTAATTTATAGCAATGCTTGCAAACATTAATACGTGTTCCTTTACGAGATTATTTATTTTTTTGGCATTTTTTCTAGAATATCTGAATATTTGCATATTATGCTTTTTCCGAGTTGCATACATGCATTTGTATAATAGCTATCTGATAGGATAAATAAAAAATTTCGTTTTAAATAGTTTTATTTATAAATATTTGTTTAAATCCGTTTTTTTTTTAATATTCCTTTCAAATATACAAAAATGTATTATAAAATTAAATTTATCTTGCTTTGTAATGCTAATTAATTGAAAAAAACTATTTTAATTTATCATGCAGACAAATTAATAGAATTTCTGCAATTTTTAATTCGAACAGTGCTCAAGCAAGAAAAACGAAGAAATAGGAAATCCGAAAGCTATCAGTATGGCGCGCGCGTACGACTGATGCTAGCCTAGAAGCGAGAAATTTCTGAATATCCGAAAACTCCAATGGTTATGTAATCTCGAAAAATACGGAGTATGGTAAGTGCCATTTGTTCATTAGTAATCTGCTATCTGATTCGGCTTAAGTTTATTTTTATCTCGGTCGTAACAGGACTCCGTACCGCACTGACTCGTGTCATCTGCGTGAGCATCGTCTGGAAAGCGTGTTAAAATTTCATCATTTGACCGGTAAAACTTTTTACTCATTTTATTCAAATAATAATATTGCAAAGAGTTTTATCAACATTATTTTATTGTTATTGAAAGGTAATAATGGAAAGAAAAGGCACTTTTAAGGTTAATACCTTACGGGAAATGGAGCAAAAAATTCAGGAAAAGTGGAGAACAAATGGAGTTTTTGAAGTTGATGCACCTGATAATTCTAAGGAATATAATGCGTGAGTTTATAAACTATTTCAAAGTATATTTTACAGTTTCTGTTATGTAAAAATCAGGTTTTTATATTTGCTCATTGCAACAGAATTTAACAATTTGTCTTGGTGAAGTCAGGCGTTCAAAGAGAGACTTCATGCAGGGGCAATATGTTTTGACAAGTTGGAAATTCTCTACACTTCTCAGTTTTATAAACTTATTTTTGTATCATTTATATTTGATTATATAGAAAGAATAAGTTCATGGCTTGCATTCCTTATCCATACATGAACGGACGTCTTCATATTGGACATGCATTTTCAATTTCAAAAGCTGAAGTAGGTTGTGTTTGAGCAGTTGAAAATTCTTGAATTGCAGATAATTCCTAAAAAAATTGCTTCTGTGGCTATTTGGTCTGATTTCCAGTTTGCAGTTGGTTTTGAGAGACTACGAGGGAAAAAATGCCTTTTCCCATTTGGCTTGCATTGCACAGGAATGCCTATAAAAGCTTGTGCCGATAAGCTCAAGCGGGAGATGGAAGATTTTGGTTATCCTCCGGTCTTCCCCAAAGAGATTCAAATTGAGGAACCTGTTAGCAAGGAGGATGAATTAATGAAAGATAAATCCAAAGGGAAAAAGGTACACTAGCCTTAAATCAGCTGCAATGTAACATGAGGCCGGAGGAAGAAAAACCTTGTTTTCATACATGTTTTTTAAATTGTTAGAGTAAAGCAGCTGCTAAAACTGGAACAGCTACATATCAATGGCAAATCATGACGTCGTTAGGTTTAGATAACGAGGAAATAAAGAAATTTGCTGATTCTGAATATTGGCTGCAATATTTTCCTCCATTGACCAAACTGGATCTGAGCTCAATGGGATTAAAGGTACGACAGTAATTCCAGAGTTATTTTCAGTCATTGGTAGCCCAGGCCATTCAAACAAAGGTGGTGTTTATGTTACAGGTCGATTGGAGAAGGTCATTTATAACTACCGATGCCAATCCATACTACGATTCATTTGTGAGATGGCAATATATCAGACTCAAAGAACGTAATAAAATCAAATTTGGCAAAAGGTACACTATTTATTCGCCGAAAGATGACCAGCCTTGTATGGACCACGATCGCAGCACTGGTGAAGTAAGTTGACGATCATCTTTAAAAGTTATTTTAGTCTTACAGACACACGTCTTATACATTGCAATTTTAAAAATGATAGGGTGTAGGACCTCAGGAGTACGTTCTGATCAAAATGGAAGTCAAACAGCCTTTTCCACCGAAATTACAGTAAGTTTTGCAACAGGCACGAGTGTATTTCTTTTGTGGTTATGGGCTTATGCATTTTCGCATTTTCTTTACTTTTAAGATCTTTAAATGGATATCCTGTGTACTTGGTTGCCGCAACTCTTCGTCCGGAAACTATGTACGGCCAAACAAACTGTTGGGTTCATCCCGATATTCGCTACGTCGCCGTCCTCCTGGCATCTGGCGAAGTGTTTGTTTGTAGTAGACGATCGGCACGTAACATGAGCTATCAAGGTTTTTTCAAGGAGAATGGAAAGTTGGAGATTCTTCAAGAGCTTGTCGGACAAGTAAGAATGCATCTGCAGTATTATATCGAAATAATAACGAGTAAAGCTTCTTTAATAAGGAAAGCTTATTTATAATCATCAGGAAATAGTAACGTCAATTGTGTCCTCATAAATGTAACTTTTTTGACATCGTTGTAGGACCTAATCGGCCTGCCTCTTTCGGCGCCTTTGTCCTCTTTTGAGACCATTTATGCTCTTCCGATGCTGACAATCCGGGAAGACAAAGGTACCGGTATAGTTACCAGCGTGCCATCCGATGCTCCCGACGACTTTGCCGCTCTTCGAGATCTGAAAAAAAAGCAGCCGCTCCGCGAGAAATACGGGGTCAAGGACGAAATGGTTCTCCCGTTTGAACCCGTAAGTTTGTTCGTGTACTTCACTTGCATTCCGTCGACTACTTGAATTCCCAGTTAATCGAGCGGTCCATACAGGTGCCCATTATCGATGTTCCCGAGTACGGCAATCTCAGCGCTGTTACGGTCTGTGATTTGCTGAAAATCCAGAGTCAAAACGACAAAGAAAAATTGGCGGAGGCTAAAGAAAGAGTTTACTTAAAAGGCTTTTACGATGGGGTAAGATTTATCTGCATTTATATCTCACAAGGTTTTTGAATTTGTTTTCATTTATGCTTGAAATGTCAGGTGTTATTGGTGGGAGAGCACAAAGGAAAAAAAGTACAAGATGTGAAGAAAGTTATTCAGAAAAAAATGATTGATGAGGTAATTGTTTTCTATAGATTATAAATGTAACATTTGTAGGTGTTAACGCTCGCTAAATCAGCTTTTTAAATGTTTATTAGAAAAGAGCTGCTTTGTACATGGAACCGGAGAAAACAGTAATGTCTCGTTCAGCCGATGAATGCGTTGTGGCACTTTGCGATCAGTGGTAGGTCAGATTTTAAATCTAGATTTTGATTAATTCACGTGTATGCTAACTCGTCTCGCTGTCGATTAAGGTTTCTCGATTATGGTGAGGAGTCGTGGAAAGTTCAAGCGAGGCAATCGCTGCAACAAATGGAAACTTTTTCGGACGAAGTAAGGAAGAACTTTCAGGCGACGTTAGAGTGGCTACACGAGCATGCTTGCTCGAGAACTTACGGCCTGGGTAAGTAATAACCTGCTGTTATCATCGGTGATGTTGTCCAACCTTCGTTATTCTGATATTTGTGTTTCGTCCCTAGGCACACGGCTACCTTGGGATAACAAGTGGCTAATCGAATCCCTATCGGACTCGACGATTTACATGGCGTATTACACCGTTTGCCATTTGTTACAAGGGGGTATTGTCGATGGAAGTGGTCCGTCACCTTTGCAAATCAAGTATGGGTTTTTAAAAAAAATTATACAGGCTTTTCTCGTAACGATACGCAACTTTGAATTGTTTATAATAATTTAATATTGGGGTTTTAGAGCTGAACAGCTGACTCCTGAAGTGTGGGACTACATTTTCTATAAAGATGCCGTTTTTCCGAAAACTAACATCCCTAAGGATTCCTTAGCTAAACTTCGGCACGAGTTTGAATATTGGTAAGAGATCATAACGCACCCCATGCACATATGTCATTCATATAATTAAAATTAATGTTTAATTCGGAATTAAAGATTTAAAAATTGTTTCAATTGTAGGTATCCACTCGATTTACGGGTTTCGGGAAAGGATTTGGTGCCGAATCATTTAACCTACTGCATTTATTGTCATTGTGCCTTGTGGCCCAAGAACAGTGATAAGTGGCCGAAAGCCATGCGGGCAAACGGTCATTTGCTTCTTAACTCTGAAAAAGTATGCTTTTATATTTTGTGACGAGTATTAAACTTCAATCGTGGTCATTTTTCTGATGAACTTCAACTATTTTCCTTTTTAAAAACAGATGTCAAAATCCACCGGAAATTTCATGACGTTGTATGAAGCTATTGACAAGTTCTCTGCTGATGGTTTGTAATCGAATTGAATTTATTAAACTTGTACTATTAATTATGCTAACAGATTACATAAATATTGCAATTTGTATATACATTTCTAGGCACTAGGTTTTCTTTGGCCGATTCGGGAGATACGGTGGAGGATGCGAATTTTGTTGAGACGACAGCTGAGGCAGGCATCTTGAGATTATATACATTTTTGGATTGGACTAAAGAAATGCTCGCCACCAGTAGTACTTTACGGACCGGGAAATTTAACAGCTTCACTGATCAAGTATTTTTGAGGTTTGTATTCTTGGCTCATTTTTTAAAAATATGTTTGAAGAATTTTACTCGTATTAATGTTTGCTTTCCACCCATAAAGCGATAATTGTGAAATTTCGTTGATTAAAAAATATATTTTACCATAAATAACGTATTTATTTTGAATTTAAATGTACGTACAGTGATATGAATAAGAAAATCGTTGAAACCAGGGAGAATTACGAAAAAATGTTGTATAAAGAGGCATTGAGAACTGGATTCTTTGAATACCAGGTTCGTAAAAAATACGGCCTCGTATATCATGTTAATTGCGAAGTTTATTTCTGTTAATTTCAACTCATTTTATAAGCTAAATTTGATTTTGTTCAAAGGCAATTCGTGACAAATACCGCGAAGTCTCGGTGGATGGGATGCATAAGGATCTCGTACTTAAATTCATCGAAACGCAAGCTTTAATTTTGTCCCCCATTTGCCCACATCTCTGCGAGTTTATCTGGGAACTGTTAGGCAAGGTAAGTAAACAACCGTTCAGATTCATACTATTTCACGTAAACACAATCGTGATTATTTTCTTCGTTATTTGATGTCTTTAGAAAACTAGTATCGTCACATCGTCTTGGCCCGCCGAAGGATCCGTTGACAGTTTGATCTTAAAATCTTCCGAGTACCTAATGGATTCAATTCACGAATTTCGGGTTCGGATGAGGAGTTTTCAACAAGCTGGAAAAGGGAAAGTAAGAGTCGTCTTAATTTGCTCGAATGTTTTTGGGTAACAATTTCATCCGCAAGAGAACTTCAACTTTCATTTGCTTTTCAGAAAGCTGCTCAACCAGTTGCAAAACCTACTCATGCCACTGTCTGGATTGCAAAAACTTATCCTCCTTGGCAAAATACAGTGCTAACAACAATGAAAGGCGTGTTCCAGGTACCGCTACGTTCCCTTTTTCCGTTTAAAAAAATAAATGAAATCTGTCGCATGCTCGATTTTGCGTATTATCGTAACCCGTTGTATTTTGCTATATAGAAAAATTCCGGTACGTTGGACAATAAGCTGATTTCAACCGAGCTTCAAAAGTTCGCCGAGTTGAAGAAATACATGAAAAAAGTGATGCCGTTCGTCCAAGTTGTTAAAGTGAGTTTTACGAGTGCCCGTTGTGTTCCGTTTGTGGTTTCGGATCGAGGTGAGGCATCGCTAAGAGAACGAATTTCATTATTCAGGAAAAAGTTGAGAAAATTGGTCTCGAAGCGCTGAATTTAACGACAGAGTTTAACGAAGAGGCCGTGCTGATGGAAAACATGATTTACTTGTGCAACACTTTAGAGGTTTGTACCGATAATCTCATAATAGTAATATGTGAATTTACGCTGAAGATTGCACTATTCCTGCTATTTTTTTTGGAACATATGCTGAATTGAGTTATATTTACTACTTAGTTGGAAGGGTTGACTGTTAAACATGCCAGCGATCCATCGGCCGAAGAACGAATTAAAGAAGATTGTTGCCCTGGCCGTCCTTTCATCACATTCGGATCTGAGGTTAAAACAACTAACAATAGCACAAATGTGCTTTGTTTTCATCAATTACATCAATAATCAGTGGCGTAGCGCGGTAGGGATTGTGGGGCGGTTGCCACGGGCACCGTTTTGATGGCAGGGGGATCTAACGCTTCGATCACACTAAAAAAACTGTTATCGTATCACCCCCATACTGCTATACTTCTCTAGTTAAATAGATAAATAGCTAGAGAAGTAAAAAACCGAAGATAGCTAAATAACTAATGAAGTAAAGCGGTTTAGGGACCGTTTTGATTGCTGTGGGATCAAAAATGAAATACTTGTGTGTTATATCTTGCGACTAACGCTTCGATGGCACTAAAAAACTGATACCGTATATGGCAGGAGGATCGCTGATAACCCACAATATGCCAATGCCAATAATCTTGTTGTATTATTGTAGCCCTCGCTCGAAATGACTCTCGTCAATCCTCAGCCATGCAACGGTCTTTTTCAAGTGGTAATTCCCGTACACGAAGGAGATACCGTCGACAAAGTCACGACGAGAATGTGCAAGAAAGAACGTCAAATTAAAGGTAGATTGAGGCGAAATCTTGCACTTGTTTTTTTGAAAATGTCTTTATCGTAATTTCGGAAGGACTGAAGTGATCCTAAACATGCACTTTTTTGTTTCATTTGCAGATCCGAAGCGGGTGAAGCTGCTTCGCTACGATGATCCTGTCAAGGGACCAAGAACGCTACCGGTATTTAATGAACCTAAAAAGGGAAAATCGGTAGTTTCCGACGCAGCTGTTTTCTGCATTTCGATTTCCGACTCTAAGATTTCTATTAAGGAGAATGGTAATGTAATCGATGTTGGCCTTCACATGGCTTATTTAGTTGATTAATGAAATACAGCCGCTCGAAATGTGCACAATTTTCTCGGTAATTAATCCACGGATGTTCGGGGCGATTGCAACCATTTATTACTCGGAATTGACAGGATCGAGGGACAAAGTACACACATCAAATGTTAAGAAAAAAAAATAATGGAAACAACCATAGTTTTCAGACTAGATCTCGATATTATCATCAATAATACATCAAATGGTAAGTCTGCGAATCTTCAAGCATCCGTTAGGGCGGCCACACCAGGCAAAACTTTACCTGAAATGAAATATTTTTATGAAAAACTTAATCCGATTTAAAATTAAGTGGTAAAAATACAACCCGAATATTACACGACTAACCTTCCAACAACTCGAGGCTGGCACCACCTCCGGTGCTCACGTGGCTGACTTTATCTTCCGTACCCCATTTGGCACAGCATGTAGCCGTATCTCCGCCACCTTAATTAAGATCATATCGATATATTAGACTAACATATCAAGTTTTGTTCGGTTTTACTGTGAATTCTCGTAGCGTACCGATGATCGTAGTTGCTCCGTTTGCAGTGGCAGCTACCACCGCATCCATCACACATTTGGTTCCATGGGCAAAGTTATCAAACTCAAATACACCTACAGGTCTGTAAAACGAAAATCAAATTAATAAGTTAAAAATAATCAGTCCGATTTAATTTTATTGTTGTCCCTACCCGTTCCATACGATGGTTTTTGCACGACCAACTGCTTCGGAGAATATTTTCTGCGATTCAGGACCGGCATCGAGACCCTAAAGTATAACAGACGTAAAGTTACATGGAAATAGGATACGCGGATGAAATACTTTAAATGGATACGTGAATCTGGATTAACCGTACCATCCATCCATCGGGAATTCCTTGATCGACTGTTGCAGCCCCAACTTGCGCTTTCTCGTCGAATTTATCGGCTGTTACGAAATCAACCGGCAAGTGAATCTTCACTTTGTTTTTCGCCGCTTTATCCATCAACTTTTGAACAATCTTCGAGCCTTCTTCATCGAAAAGTGAGTTACCGATCTTAAATAATTTAATTATTATTATATAGTTTTACATAATTCAAAGATATATACCAATTTAGAAGAGGTTAGTTACCTTCATCCCGTTTAGCTGTTTTAGGAACGTAAATGCCATTCCACCCCCAATTATCATTTCATTTACTTTGTCCAACATGTTCTCGATCAACTGAATCTTGTCTTGAACCTTTGCCCTACAATTTTTAATGCGTTTTCATATTATCAATCGATTCGGTACGACTTTAAACCACTATTCTGTCGTGAACACTTACCCTCCTAAAATGGCTAAAAATGGTGCTTTCGGATTCTCTAATGCCAGGGCGAAATATGTCAGTTCCTTTTTCATTAAAAATCCAGCTGCTCTTTTCGGAAGCTCCACTCCAACCATTGAACTGACAAAGGTGAAAAAAAAGATTTAAATATGAATCTGACAGGATTTTTAGAAAACAAATCCAGCAATGCAAAACCTGTGAGCACGGTGAGCCGTTCCGAAAGCATCGTTGATGTAAACATCCCCCAATTTGGTTAAGGAGGCTCTAAATTTGGCCACTTGATCGGGCGATGCTTTAATCTGGCACAATTAATACAAGAAAAATTAAAAGGTTTCGTATAAACGATGAGAATTTTCAAGGAGACATTTCCCCACCTTGTTTCCACTTGCATCCACCCCTTTTCCTTCTTCCTCGACGTGAAATCTGAGGTTTTCGAGCAGGATGATCGAACCTGGTGCTGGATCAGCACAAGCGGCTTCGACTTCGGCCCCAACGCAGTCATTCAAAAATGTTATGTCCCTACACGAACATTAAGTTTTACGGCAGTTGCACAGCTTTAAACCAGTGGTTTTAACCCCGAAACATGCCCCTCCCCTCCAAGGAAACAGTGGGAGGGATTCTGGGGGGCCGTGGAATACAACCAAAAATCACATACAGACAATATTCCCCTTGTAAATAATACTAATATTGTCACGAATCATTGCAACTATCTATAGCCATTAGAAAAATTCCCACAGAAAAATGGTGCCCTAAAGAAATTCCCCAAAATAATTGGCATTAATCTTTTTTATATGGGTATTCATGTACTTCCATATCATAAACATAAAAAAAATATAATAAGAATAAGAATAAGAAACGCCGTATCAGCCGATCAGCCGAAAGTTTGACGAAAAGGACTTTGACGAACTGTCCGGTCACCCATAAACACACATTTACTTGTATAATAATGGTACGTACAGCACACCATTAAGTATTTTTTAAAGGGGGTCATGGACAATATTTTAGTATTGAAGCTCTGGGCAATGGTGGCAAAATGGGTTAAGAACCACTGCTTTAGACAATTTCATGATTTTTGAAATTGGGGGAGCTTACTCACTTTCCCAATAGCTTTTTTAATTCTTCTGCAACTGGCTTCAGAGTGTATTTTTCTTGACGAGAACCATCTGGTCGTCCCAAATGGCTCATCAACACCACCGACTTGGCTCCACTTTGTAGAGCATGCTTGACACTGTCCAGGGCAGCTACAATTCTGTCAAATAATTAGATATCACAGATTATACAACTGTCAACATAATTGAAAATCGGGTTACATTGTTAATTTTATATAATTATTCGACTTGCCTCTGGTTATTTGTGATTTTTCCTTCTTTGAGAGGGACATTAAAATCAACTCTATAAGAAAACAATGTATACAATTAGAGGGTTTAATATAAATGCTACAATTCCAAGCATTTTTAGAGAACAGGGAATCCAAGGTCATGCAAAGGTGACAGCTAGTACATGACCCGGCTTTTCAATTCAGCATTTTATTGAAAAGTCTAATTTGCATTTTAGCTACAATTATTATAGTTTCAACATTACCTCATAATCACCCTTTTATCCTTTACATCAACGTCCGCTAATCCCAATTTATTGAGAGCCATTTTGAAGCGAACAATATAGGAACCACGACCTGCAAGCAAAACGGTAAAAATTTGCCCTTGAAATAAGAGGTGAAGGTTAGGAAAATGAAACCGCTTGGGGGCAGCTATTGTGAATTACCATTACGTAATTACTGTTCGATTATTCACTCTTATGTCAGAATCTACAAGAATTCTTGGCTGGGAAATTTCTGCATGAATTTGTTTGCATTAAATTTCGAATATCTTTATGGCTTTGATCTGAAATACTTAGTTTATAACTTAAATATAAATCGAAGAAAAGCTTTATGGTGAATTTTGATTAAATAAATTCATTTCTTTACATTTTTCTAATTTATATCCCAGGAGGCAAATCAAGCAAAAAAAACGCAGAAATAAACAATCCGAACACGACTATTTGCATAGATTTAAAGGGGCAGCCATAAATAAAAGTGCGGCATGTTATCCTTCGTGAAACATCCTTTAAAATACAATCGTGACCTCGCGTAATTACAGCAATTTATAAGTATGAAATCAATTTTGTAAAATGGCTCGCAACTTGGTGGAGAAACGCAAAAAAATGTACCGATGACAATTTTTACGATTGCCCCCCGTAAATGTCCCGCGCTCTCGAGAGTGCGTCTCGTGATTTCGTTCCTACTATTCCACTGTGGCGCTGGGCCGCTCGTGCTTGAGGACGGTAGAAATACGATAATGGCCGTCCCGTTGTTTGGGAGTGGCGTTCGGAACAATACTCAATTAACAAGATCGCTGGACAGAGTGTTGGAAGAAGCGCACTTGACGGGGGAACTCTACTTGTGTGGAAGAAATCTTAAAGAATTTCCTAAACTCGCCTCCAAGTACGATTTGGAAGATACCGTCGCAGTCGGTGAGTGCTATACTTGAAAATGCATGTCTCATACGCCAATGCCATTGGACAAGCACACACACTTCCTCTGAAATGCCAGACGAAAATGCAACGAATGTGTACTGCACTTCTTAACTAGTTTATTACTGCCAGAATAAAAGTTCAGAAGGACCCATGTCCAGAGGACTTCACGTGGTTGTAAACAACGTGTAGTCAGCGTGATCTATAGATTTAAAATTGATGATAACCAGTCATGCCACACCCATCAATTAGGAGATTTGCATTATTTCAGATGCTGTATGTAGAACGTGAAATGTCAAAATCAGCATGTACAGTAAAACCTGGGAAAGTGACCACTAATCATAAATTGGGTTTTTTGCATAAGCATGCATGTTCCAGGGCAGCTACAATTCTGTCAAATAATTAGACATCACAGATTATACAACTGTCAACATAATTGAAAATTGGGTATATTACATTAATCATTGATTAAGAGGATCCTATATTTATCCTAATCTGTACTAACTTTGCTAATTGTTGAAAAATGAGTTGGTTATGCAATTTACATTTTTTTGAATCATTGCATAGGCCTACTTCATTTTTTGGGTGATCATCTAAAATTAGCAAGTTTTACTGTATTACGTATAATTACTGTAAACATTGTTGGAAATGGGAATATTACATTAATCATTGATTAAGAGTATCCTATATTTTTTCCTAATCTGCACTAACCTTGCTTCTTCATGTTAAAAATGAGATGGTTATACAATTAACATTTTTTTAATCATTGCATAGGCCTACTCACATTTTAAGCAATTACTCTACTACGAGAAAATGATTAATGATTAGCAAAGACTGTAAATAGAATAAACCATTTGTATACAGTGAATGAATTTGGCCATGGAATATTACATTAATCATTAATAATAATCTGCACTAGTTTGTTGAAAAATGAAACGTTTATGTGATGGTTATGCAATTAACAATTTTTGATTCATTGCATACGCACGTTTTAACTAATTACTACAAGTTGTAAATAATTATAATCGCTTGTTAATGGTAATACAAGATAATGACTAACGATTGTCAACAACTGTAAATCGACTGGTTAAATTTGATGCGCAATCATTTGTCGTTTCAGATTTGTCTAAAAATCGTTTGACGGAATTGCCGGTGGAAGTTTGCGATTTTTTTTCCATTGAAAAAATTGATTGCTACCATAATGTGATACGAAGTGTGCCAGATAATGTCGTTCAATTGCAAGGGCTAACTCATCTTAATTTAAGGTAAGTTCCGTCAACCCAGAATGATTACCATGTTGATTTAATTCCTACTAATAACTACTTTAGATTTAAAGCTATTTTTAAAAGCCACGTGATTTCCGAAAGCAAGTTGGATTGAAATTTTTAATCTATTGCAGTCGTAACCAACTAACGAGTATTCCACCATCTTTGTGCCAGCTCCATATGCTTCAAGTTCTCCTTCTTTGCTATAACAAATTAGCCTCCTTGCCCGAGGAAATTAGTCAACTCCAAAAGCTGATGGATTTGGTATGCCAGTTTTTAGCATTTTTATTATGTCCTATTGGAAGAGCAAGAGTTAATACTGTTGCTTTTTTATAGGATGTCAGCTGTAACGAAATTTCCCATCTTCCTGCGCAAATTGGATATCTAAAATCGCTGCGCTCATTAAATTTGAGGCGGAATCTGATAGTCGAACTTCCAAATGGTAATTTCAAAATGTTCAATAAATTTATATCGTTTTACTTCAAACTTGGAACTTAACTTACGAGACGTTTTCTTTATAGAGATCACGATGCTGCGCTTGGTTGCGTTAGATATTTCCTGTAATAGAATTGTACATCTTCCGCCGAGACTTAGGATAATGGAGAGTTTATCTGTGTTATTTTTGAGCAACAATCCTCTCGCTTGTCCTTCGGCATACGTAAGTTAACTGATTTGCATTACGACTTAGCAGCACTGTTTTCAATTATTCGTATTTCGTTGTTTTTATAAAATCAGATGCTTTTTTAATGCAGATTTTGGGTTTTGTTTTCTTGACGTTATTTTTGCAGAAATATAATTTTAATTATTCTTATTTCGTTCTAGTTATGTACACGAGGAAAAGTACACATATTTAAATACCTTGATATTCAAGCTCAGAGAGATGATCATAAGAAAGGGAGTCTTGGAATGATGCCCGATTACGTGGATTTGTCAAATCGGCATAATTCAAGGTTTGTACATTTCATTGGGTGTGCTACTAATTATCGCCAATTTTTTACGATATTTGATTTTGCTAATAGTATTATTAAAATTGATTGCTAGTTATATTTGCATTTCACTTGTAGTCAATATTTTCAAATTTTTGTTTTAGCATGGACGTTGAGGCAAATGGATTCTTAACAAATTCTCACATCAAAAACTCTCGAAACGAGCTAGGTTACTGCATTTCTGAATTTGATCAGCGATGGCCGCAGAATTCCCAAGATGTAAGTAAAAAGTGGCTGGGATACCGGTTATCCCATTTTTTTTATTTAAGATGTTGTTGGAAACATATTTTTGTGAATAATTTCAGGAGTACCTGATTAGGCAAAGGAGCAACAGCCGAATGGAACAAACGTTAATGAAGACGGAGAACGAAGACGATATTTTGCTGGCCGAAGAGTGTCGTAAGGCTACTTCCAAAATATTGGAATTGCAGCAAGAAGAGTCTCGGAGGAACAGGTACCGTTTTTATCGTAGAATTAAGCATTTTTATTTTTATTTTTTGCTAGACCGTGCATGCTAACGTGAAAAGAAGAGACTCGTTTTTATTTTTGCTTTTTTTTCTTATTATTTTGCATCCTTTAATTTTAGTTCCCAACATAAAGCTAACTCGACCAATCCCACTGATGTGTGTAATACTCTGAATCAGAGAAAAGACTATTTAAATTATAATAACGGTTCTGAGATTTCTACGAGTAGCAGTCCTCTGACAGTGGCTGAACGAAATAACAAGCCGTTAGAATTCACTCAGACTTACAAAGAATACAAAGAAGCCTTGAAATTGCAAAGGAGCATTGATACTAATAATGTATACCGACGAGTGCAGCCTGACTCTGGGGGGTGAGTTTCTTTGTTCATGTTTAATAGCACAGTTAACAAAAAAAAGCACGATTGCACGAGCACTAAAATCAAACTTTTAACTCTGAATACTGATAATTTACTGCAGTGGAATTTTCGCTTATAACGCTTTTCGAGGGACTTGAGAAAAACATGGGAATCCCCTTTTAAAAGGGGGAGGAAATCGTTATAGGCGAATGAAAGGAGTATTTTTTGTTTCAAAATAGGCTCTCTATGTCCGGTTTATCGTTATACCCGAACAATATTACTGTACGAAAGATTACGGACCAACCGAACACATCGTAATATCCGAAATATCACTATCCGGCATTGTTATAAGCGAATTCCACTGTATAAATATTTATTATTTTTAAGACTAGGTCTAGCTTATAAATAAATATAATAAAGTTTCGTTGAAATGTTTAACACAACTAATGTTTTAAGGAATTTGCTCATTTTTTCGTGTGCGTAATTAAAAACGAACTGATTGGCGACAATAGTGATGTACCATTGTACGCATGGCTAAGTTTGGATAAATATCATTCAACAGTCGTTGAGGTTTGCCTTGTTTTAAAAAAAAGGCTTTTAGAAATGGTGTGAATTTGACTGTTAAGATTATGGTGAACTAAGATTGTGTGGGAATTGCAGACTGCAAGTGTGATCTTAAAACATTTGCATTTCAAACCTCAATACTTAGTAATCCCAGACAGTTAATCCTGAATGTTAACTGGCATTTTTACGAGGAATATACTGCATTAAATTGCGACTGCTTTTGATCATACAAGGTCTCATGACCTAACGTTTGCTTCATGCTTTTAAGACTCATTCATCTTTATAAACCTGCTGCCGAACTTATTTTGACTGTTGAATTATGATGGCAATTTATTGATTTAAAAAATCGGGAAAAGTTGAAATTATCTTCATTTCTTGTTTCTTAATGTTTATAGCATTACCAGAAAATTCTCACGGGGAATTTTCTGGCTTTCTCACTTGGCTCCCCTTTGTCATTTTAAACTAAACAGCATATTTGTGCCGAAAGTACTGAAGCTATTTCTTTTGTTTTATACATGTAGAATTGCAAATCAAGTAAATAATTTGAGTAACGACAGCTCAAACTACAACCCGCAAATCTCTGGAATTCATGCTTCTAATCATGTCTCTTACGTAAGTCGCTTCGATGAAATTGATGTAATCTAGCGTAGTGAAATGATTGGTTTTTTTTGCCGCTTACCGTAATTCGTCATCTTTGTTTTATTAGCCCGACGAGTATTCTTTGAGGCAACCCGACGTGTTTCCCGATCCGAGGTACGATGCCCAGCCTTTGACGGAGAACCATCACAGGCTGGATGACGAAAAACGTAAACAAAAGCTGATGCAGAAGGAAGCGGTTCTATCATATGTCAAGGTTTGTAATAATGACTTTGAGGTTGTTTAATTTTCGTAAAAATTTATCGGGGAATTATATTTCGTAGTCGAGGACAAGTCCATTGAGGACCAGTGTCAGCTCCGACGTTTTCAGTAGTCCATCACCAACTCCTGTACCTATGCCAGCATCAGCATTTTCCCCCAATATGGCTCTGCATATCCCTCATGCCTCGCAACCTGCCAACTGCACCACAAACCAAAACACGCCGCAAAACTATCGATCGTCGCAATGTAACCAAGTAAACCCGAGTTACACTTTGAGGCGGGAGTCCGAGCGGGCTAGAGAAGATAAAGAATTAATCGATCTTCTGCGACAGGTAAAAATTGCGTTTTTGTTCCAATATTTCTTTAAATTGTCCTATACAGTATTTCCTATAAATTTCTATATTTTTGATGTCGTCCTATATTGTCCTATAAAGTCCTGTATTTTTGATGTCGTCTAATATTATCCTATTATTTCCTTTAAATTTCTATATATTTGATGTCGTCTTATATTGTCCTATATTTTCATTAACTTTAGTACAGTATTGTGATAACCAGATTGACAAACAAGTCCTGAACGTCCTAAAAAGTCCTAAATACCCTCGGAATAATTGCGTAATGATTGTAAAAATCATGTACCCCAGTTATTATGACTGCTATAATCTTTGCAAAAAACAATGCACTAAAACAGTACATTTTGTCCTTATTTTGGCCTAAATGCTTTTAGTATACTTTTAATATATATTTATTTTTATATTTTTTAATATATATTTTTAATATATTTTAAAGTATACTTAAAATAGTATACATAATACTTTTAAAAAGCTTTTAAAAAGTGTAAAAATTTAATCTAAAAAGTCCTAAATATATGTATTGCAATGTCTTAATAAAGACTTTTTTTTAAAAATCTAGGCGATAGAAACAAGGCTAAAAGTGTCTTTGCCCGATGATTTGTCGTCGGCTCTTACGGATGGAGTCGTATTGTGTCATTTGGCAAACCACGTTCGTCCGAGGTCGATCGCTAGCATTCACGTGCCATCTCCAGCAGTGGTATGTGTTGCGCTAATTACACAATCTTGTTTATCTGTTAACTTTGTTGTTAATTCGTAATTTTTATTTTCAAACTCGTTCATTCGTCAAGGGTTATTTTAACCTTCATTGATAGTTACGAAAGTAGTTTTCTTAAAAGGGGGTTCTTCTTGATAATGCTTTTTATTAGGCTTATAGTTTATTTTTAACATTTTGCAGCTTTTTAAGACAAATATCTGTTTCATCTTTTTATGTTGTTTTGTCTTTAAGCAACTCATGCGTTGTTAGATTCTTGTAATTTCTATCGGCTAGTTTCAGCAATTTTTAATATAGAGCATCAAGAGTGTTCAGTTTTGTTTGGAAATGTGCTTGAATTTGTTGCATTTCAGTAAAGATTATGCGTGTTAAACATGTTCGTCTGGAATTTCCGATCAGCATCCGGAAATTTCAGTAAATCGTAAAAAACCATTGTAAAATTATTATCAGCTTATAACGAATTACGAAATTTTATAAATATAGTAAAGGCTTTTTTTCAAAAAATATGTTCGTTATTGGCCGTGTAAACGTGGTCCTTGAAAATTTAAGTAAAATCCAACATTTCCAAGAAATTTACTGGACACTTATAATAATTGCAAACGAGTATAAAGCAACGTTTTATTTTATTTCAGCCCAAATTAACGGTTGCGAAATGTCGCCGAAATATTGAAAATTTCCTTGAGGCTTGTCGAAGAATTGGCGTCGCAGAGGTAGGAAACAAATTTTAAATTTTATTACCTTTCGCAGCATTAAGCACTGAATTTTTATTATTTTTACTCATTTTTTTTTGAAGCGGTATGTAAAGTCAAATGAACAGTTTAATGTTTTACGCAAGCTTATTTTTTTTTAAACTTATTGTATTAGATGTCAGTGCTTGTAATGGTTAGTTATGTCAAGCTTTGTACATTTCTTGCACTAGCTAAGGGAGGTCATTGCAAACTAAACGAGCCATTTACGTATTATATTACATATACGCCTATTTTTATTAGTTTTTTAAATCTTGCATTCGGTCAATAAATTTTTTTTTGTTTCTGATAATCTCTAATGCTAGATCTTTTTGTCTAAGGGGTATTTTCTAAATCTTCGTTTGAAGTTTATAAAAATTGTTATTCTTCAAAAATTCCCTTTCACCTCTGTCATGTTCAGGTCCTGCATGCAATTACTATCGTAGTTTGCTTACGTGTGCATTTTTTATTATGAAAATATTGGCAGCGTGAGACAATTTATTTATTTATTTTTTTAAATACGGAATTAAAGCTATACAACTAGAAAACAACTTGCGTTTAATAACTGGTAATATCCGGTGTATAATTTTTTTAAACGGAGTAGCCATGGAGTAGCCGTATCATCAAAATGGCAAATACATGTATGTGACGACCAAATTCTTGGCCACGTGCACATTCTAGAACGTTGGCACGTGCTTCAGTCCTGTTCAAAGTTTAGAACACTGTCACGTGCAATATGCCCACATGCAATTGGCACGTGCTGTTCTGTTCTATTTTCGGAATTTAAAAATCTTATAGTTCTTTGCAAATTTCAAAAAATTACAGTTGATTTCATGTTTTTTCCAAGTTCAATTTATTGTAAGTGTTTCAATTAAAAAAGCCCTTTAACTATTACAGTAAGTGAAACTCAATGGGTGATTGTTAACACCCATACATGTATTTTTAACCTGGTATATACGCATGTATATCGGCGTCATATGTGCATACATATGATACCAGTTAAATAATGTACTAAAATGCATTACTATTTGAAGCAATATAGTTATATGTAGACGTACATGTAGAGCATAGTTTTGAGCCAATCACTGCATTTCCTTTGAACTTTATTGGCTTATTTAGGATGAGATATCGTATGAATTTTAGCAAGACGTTTGATATCGAACTTTAGATGAGGTCGATCTTATCCCGTTGGATTTTTACATTGTATCAAGCAGGTATTTTCCGCTCACAATATTTTGCACCCTTTTTTTATTCATGATTTCTAAATCGCTTATAATTCTGCGAGAATACTCTTGAGATTATGTTGAGAGATGCTCAGACTTCATGGTTAGAAGGCGAATAATGCACAAATTTAAGACATCAAAACAATATCTGATAAAACTGCAACTACTCGGAGTGGCTGACCATCGCTATCACCCTCTGGGAATATCGTCCCGGTTGTCATGTCATGGCCAGGTCATATGCAGTTCAACAGCAGCATTGAGCATCACAAATTGTTGGACAGATCAGAATCTCCCAATTATAAAGTTTATCAAATTATTGCTTACGTTGATAAGCATATTGTTTATATATTGTATGTTATATGAACGTTCTCGGTTGTTTTCATACAGCAGTTGCCCGAGCGTTCTTGATGTCACCCTGTCAAAATTTAGTTTGTGGTATATTGATTTTACACACCTTCAGTGCAATGTATGCCGTGTTGGCAGTAGTGTGTTGAGTTGAATCGAAAGGGGTCACTAACATTGAACTTTAGCAACATTGGCAACATTTTTTGTTCAATTTGTTTTAAAATCATAGATTTCTACGCACATGTTAGGTAAATTGAGCGCATAGAATGTTTGCTTTTTAGCACGTTGAGCATTCCAGGCATTAATTTGCAAACGTAGTATTTTGACATTGGACAGGAGGCTGAAAGGGAAGCATGCCCATTGCATTCTGTTTACCACCGTAGCCTGTGTCGTGATTATCTTATTTTCAAGCACTTGTCGTGTATTTGTCGCCAAATTCTTCGTTGACTTTTCTTTCACTTTACTTTCTGCTTCTCTTAATTTCTATTAAAAGTTGACTAGAGTAAAAAAATGCTATTTGTTGTTGTTGTTAGAAAACTCGCTTTTAAATCACACAGAACATGGTTGTTTCAATACTCGTTACAGGAACACCTGTGTACTTGCGACGACATTTTACACGGGCTTCGTGAGCCGCGGAATGTAATGGCATGTGTTGCTCATTTGGTGAAGGATTCCAACTATGTTCTGGGCAAGAAGCCATCCATTGTGATGTCGCCTGATGCCTGTTTACCTCGTAACCAAGACGATTTACTAGTAACATATTTGTGCATAGCTATTTTTATCGGGTCGCTCTCGCTGCTGTTTTTCCTTCCTAATGCTGACTAATATTTAATAACCGGGTAGGCTTCATTTATTTGTATATTTGTTACAATCTCATTATCCAACTTTTAATAAGCATGCGAGGAGAGTTGTTATTTGAAGTTTAACATTTCAGCTTGATACTTGCTGCTTATACAATTGTAGTGTATGACTGTGATGTCCCATATTGCCCTCGCACATGTAGCTATTGATTATATACGACTGCAGGACCAGTTTATCGATAGTTCCAATAGACTTTAGACGATAGAATATATAGACACCTTGCACTGTACTAAAGCGAGTAATATAATAATTTGATGAAATTATGCAACATTTCGTTTTAGGTCTATAAAATAATCTCAAAACACAACCTCTTATTAAAACTTCTGGGCATCTATATTCAAAAGTCGTATTGTCTCAAACTTTATATAAATCTACTTAATAAGAGCATTTTATATTCATAAAAATAATACCGAAAGAGGGCTAGACCAAGTAGAGATGTCCTAACTAAGGTCATGTAGAAAGAATCTTAAAAAAATATGACATTGAGCTAAAATTTAATATTTTCAATCAAATTTTTTTTTCATTCATTTTGGGGATTTATTTTATATATTTTTTGAGGAGGGAGTTAAGCAAATCAGTATAGCTAATCTCATTTCTGTGATCCCCTCATGGTGCCAAAATCTTGATTGCTAAGGCAGCTATCAGATACCATTTTGAACCTTTTTGGTCCCTTCTCCATCAATGGACGGCCGTGGCTTCCAATGATCTTATGTATACTTTGCTGCAGCATTCCGGCATTCTTTGAAAATTCATTCCCTCCCAACTTTTCTCCAGAATGATGAGGACATTTTCCAAATTGTTAGGACAATGTTTAATGGACTGCTTTCACGGCTTGCCGAACAGCAATTCTTGTGTAACAGCTTCTTATCAGACTTTGAAGATGTGTTTTTACAATGTCCTGCATCATAGTGCTTACATAATAATATTGCCAATTTAGCAGTAAAGTGATATTAAGATGAGCATCTTGGAGAATCTTTTAAGTTAGGACAATGATGTGCTGCTTAATAGTTGGCTATATACACATGTACATGTAGGTCTCAAATGTTCGTATCTTTTTTAAGAAATTTATTGTTTGACAGCTATTGATTTGACACATAATGGTGGCATTTATAGACTGACATTTAATTGGTCAGTTTTATACAAGGAAACGTCTGAGTTTTTGTATTTTCGTTAAATTAATAACATGACAGCCAGTTGAGAATGCATGGCAAGATTTGTCCGGAGTGGATTTCTTAACAATGTACATTATGTTTTATAATTGGCGGTTTGTCCCTGATGTCTTATGTTTTTAGCAACACTATTCGTGAATATTGATGTTAAAATCGCGTTTCTATTGGCTCGCCGAGAGCTTAAGATTTGTATGCATTTTCTGGAGTACTTTTCAAATCTCATTGCTACATTTGATTCGTGGCGCCAGATGTGTTGTTTGTGCAAAAGTTATTTTCTGAACGAATTCAAGGCCTTGATTTTTGGTAGCTTTTTTAATTTTATACAGGGATAAAAAGGTTAGTCTAAAGATACAGGGTATGGAAGAATTGGTATACTATTAAAAGTGAAATTTCATGCGTGCCTGAATGAAAAATTGGTAATATGAAAGCAACTTTTGAACAATTTATGTGTTTAACACTTTCTGTAACGAAGTTCTCTTCTCATAATATGAATATCTAGTTTGGTCCAATGCGGATCTGGAGTGCCGAGTCATGCTACTGCTCCGAAAACGTAATATTAGTTTTAATTTGTAGTATAATACATTTGTATGCAAAATTATATTTTAGGACGAAATTCCCTGCATAATTCCCTGGCCAAAAGTTTAGAGCTGTTTTTTCTCCTAAACTTGTTTGGGTCCGTTGTTCCTTTAGGTACTTTTTACATAGATAACTGACAGCTATAGCCCAGATAAACACTTGTACTTTTTATTAGTTTAGCAGCTTTGTGATACTATTATTTTTGTTGTTGTCATTGAACAAATTGATATCATTTCTGAATCTATTTAACTTTTAGCTCCAAACTTAAGCATGCTTGTATATACGTAAACATGCATATTTCCAGAAGTAATACAGCATCTCTGGTTATCTTCGTGTTTATTGTGTATCAGTATTTAATATAAGATGTTATCTAATTGCAATAAGCGTAACAAATGAATGGGATTTTTGGAGTTTAGTGAGTTGTGACCCCTGGTCTTGGGGACCTAAAATAGTAGAAAATCAAAAAGCTTTAATTCATAAAATCTGCTTATTTTTCTCGTTTTCTCAGTTGATTTAAACAGTTTATGGGTTGAATTATTTCGGCTATCTTGAATGTGGTTCATGTGGGTCATGTGTAAATTCAATTGTAGTGCACAGGCACGTGCTTTAGTTCTGTTCAAAGTGCATAGAACACTGGCACGTGCATATTGCACATACAATTGGCACGTGCTTCAGTTCTGTTCTATTGTTGGAATTCTAAAAATGTTAGTTATTCACAAATTTCAAAACAGTTCATTTCAATTAATGTAACTTAAGCAATTCAAACAATTAATTAATTCAATAAGTTCAACTTATTGGTTGCTTAAAAACTCCCGTAGTTCCTCAGAAAAATCAAAAAAGGTAATGCGTGAGGGTCTTTAAAATAAGCTGATGGAATATCTATAATCGGAAAGTATTATTTTTATAATGATTTTGCAGGTCTTTTAAACAGCTAAATTAGTGCATCTAAAATATTACGAACGTATTTCCCATTGCGTAACAATTACAATACACGTATTATATTTATCGGATTATATATTATTAGATTTGCAAGCAGTATTTAGAAATGACTTTTTTGTCAGATGTGAAATGTTGTACTTTTATTTTAAATATAATGCACGGAACTATAGAGTATTACGCTGTATTGTATAACTATTAGCAAATTGTATTTTAAGTTGTAGTTACTGCAAACTGTAGTTTATTGCCGAGGAGTGCTAAAGGTTGTCCTAGATCTAACTACATTATATACCACCGGAATATATATGTATATATAGTCCAATTGTTCTGGATGGACTTTAAAAAAATGAAAGTGCCTGCTTGATTTATTTATAAAGTCATGAATATCAAATGTCTTTATTGAAAATTAGAATTTTTATATTGTTTCATGCAACAACAAAAAAAAGATATTCTATTGTAGATATAATATAAATAAAAAAATGTACTTTATAAACTATATATGGACGGTATAGAAGTTGTTTTAAATCCCAATGGCGATTTAGTTTGTAAATGTCATGCATGGAGATTGGATTTAATTTGTAATTTGTTCGTTTTCGTTCTAGGATTGTTTCTGCTCTGCTCAAGACATTCTGGAGGAAAAGAACCTTTCGAGGGTTGCTGTGACGGTCAACGCTTTACTTAAATTCCACGTACCTGGCTCCAAACTACACGCAACTTCTCTTCGATGAAACTAGTCCGATAAGTGTGTTGTACTTGTATATAAATTTTAGTATATTTCCTTTCATCGAGAATAGCAATATCAAATAGAAGGACCATTTTGGACTTTTTTGTTTCCACGTATTTATTACGGAAACGTGCTTTAGGTCCACAGTTTGTAAATGCAATATCATTAATATTCATCCATTTATTTTTAAATGTATTATGGCATTGAAATATTGTCATTGCAGTGCCTTACTTTCCTCCTACTTCATAAACGATTTTAAATCTTTCGTCGCATTTGATTATTGCATATTCTGCTACTTTTGAATTATTAAATCCTTGCTCTTTCTTAAATTTAAAAGAATATGCTAAACCCAAACCAAACTATAACCTGTCATGTTAATTTTTTCGGACATAGGATTTGGGGATAAGAAGATAAATATAAGATGATGGGCAGCATGCATTAAGCCCCGTTCTCACGGAGCCAATAAAGCCGCGACATTGATGCCCAAAAAAGTCATGATTTCTGTCGTCACG
>JAQGCC010001293.1:0-24864 GCA_034698905.1 Xestoiulus laeticollis | reverse complement strand
TTAGAGTCCGAAACGTTGCGAATAAAGGATACGAATTTGGCTAATTGTTGTGAAGAAGATTGTTTATTAGATACAAGCCCAAAAGAGAAGATGGAAACTATCAGCTTTAAATATATACTGCCGTATATATATATATATATATATATATATTGGCGTATTAATTGACATTTTCCTTAATTTTTTTTTTTCAAATTATTAATGATTTACATCATGGATCATAAGTTTTAACTAACTCCCATATACATCCTGTAGTTGTTAGTGACAACAACAAATTTCAGAAATGAGAGAAGAATAAATTCACCTAAAACAAATAAAAATATTCATGTTCGATAGCTAATTGTTTCTTTTGTATCAATTAGAATATCTCTAATTCTGTGAGTTGTGTGGCAATTTGCATGTTAATTTATAACGTTGAATTACAATAAACAATTAATAATTGCTCGAGCGTACTTCAAGCCATGCCCTAAAACTCAATTTCAGGAGATCATTTAATTATCATTTTTACCACTTTGATAATGTCTTTTCAAAATTTCTCGTTTACATATTACTAATTCTTCGACTTTCGTCTTTTGAATTGCATTTCACTAAATCTATATAATTATAGAACTTTCCCATCAACCTCATCTCATCTCGTTCCCTTTAGCTACGTATATTCATATATGTGTTCCGAAAGCCTGCCTAGCCCAAAAATGTTCATTTGCATTTGTGTTCCGAGTGTTGTGGGGTCACGGTGTGACCGTGGCCCACATCTATAAAACACAGAGTGTCGGTCAAACGGCTCATTCATGATCGTGGCAGTGTGGAGGGACAACGGAGGCTACCAAAACACTAAACAATCATCAGTATCTGAACACCTCCCTTTGCAGGCGAAGGGAGAAGTCTTTGGTGTCCACCTAATAAGATCTGCTGACAACGCAATTTTGGACAGTGGTCAGTGTGTGTATTTTTTGATAACGCGGGCCGTGAAAGCGAGTTTAGGACGACATTGGACTTTTATTATATTAGAACGCTTCAGAGGTAAGTTTACAAAAGTTTTTTTTTTATATATAGAAACAAGATGATGTGAATTCAATCAGTGGGCCATGAAACTGTTTTTTAAACAAATCTCTTGGGAAAACGTTTTCATCTTTCTATATATTTGTTTGCTTTTGTATCATGTTAATCTGAGCTGTTTTGTACTTATTTCGTGATATAATTATCAAGTTTGCATGTTTGGTAGAAAAACAAAGTTTTAACGTGTCTTTATGTAGTTTTCATTGAAAAAAAAAGTATAAATTTATACAAGCCATAAATGTTATGTGTGTCAGACTATACAAATACAATTTAAAATACTACTTTTTTTTAATAATTTTAATTATAATTTAAGAGGGGTTGCGTAATTGCATAATAAAAACTACAAAAAAGTAAATTGAAATAAAATTTAATCTAATGTTGTTGTTAACATACCTTGAGAATTGCTTTTTATAATCAAGTTATTTTCTCGAAATTGTTAGTTTCACATTCTGTATATACATATAATTTAATAGCATTCATTGATCTAGAACTTCCTATAAAATTTCAATTTTTCTATTTCATTGCAGAGAAATCGATATCGAAGAACATCAACTATGAATTTACCATTTACGTTGGTAATACCCCTGATGTTAATTGGGGTGAGTATTATGATGGTTGATTAATTAAATTCATCTAACAGATATGCTGGTTAACCAGTAATGGTAAAGTTAACTTATGACACACTGTATGAGAAACATAAATGTCTGTTGCTTTTGATAAGGTAAAAAAGTCAAGAATAATTTTTAAAAAGGCTTGGAGAACAGTTGCGTTGTATGTAAAATCAGTAAAATTACAATACATTTTCATAATCATATGATAACTGCAATCAAATTTGACAACATTAACGAAAATTGAGAACATGTCCAATGATAGGAACAAAATTACATCATTTTTGGTGTCTTTTCTTATGAAAATTAATTTAGCCAGAGAAAAATATATATATATCGATCAAACTAGCTATAGTTCCAATGCAATTCTATATTTAATGTACCTGACCATAAGAGTTGAAACAATCTTATGCAACACTATATATTGTGGATGAGACAAACATCAAAAGAAAGCAGATATTTGATCCTTTGATGGATCCTGTCATTACAAGAAAATAGTGCATATCGATATATTGTATGGATTACTTTTCAATGATGTAAAATGTGTAGACAATTCAAGCTCTATAGCATAATTGTCTTCCATGCAACTTTGACTGCCAGATCAATTTAATGTATAAGTAATAAGGTACATGCGTATAATATAAACACTTGCTCGATTTCTGCACATTGACTTCATGTTTACATGTGTGAAAGATAGTCGCTTATTCTGTCACAAAATGGATTTCATCCTAGCTGAAAACTAATATTGAGATAAAATGTATCGGTTTCCTTTTAAGATAAAATCAATTCTGTGGTCACAGCTAACGATGATTAAATCTAAAAAGTGAAAAAAAAATGTATCAAAACCACTTTTAACAGCAGTGATAAATGGAATCTGAGTTCAACACCTGTTCTGTCACTAAATGGATTAAATCCTAAAAGTGTAAAAGATGTAGTAAAACCAGTTTTAAAAACAAGGGTTAGTGCAATCTGAAATCGTGAGAAACAGTAAACACCAAATTCTTTTGTTGTATAAACATTGGAATGTCCATCCCAGAAAAGTCACCAAATCCAGCACTAAAGTTGAAAATGTGACACGGTATGCAATTTATTGCTCAACGAGGAACTAAAATCGCATTAACAAATTGGTGTTGCTCATTGAATCGAAGCGTTAACTAAAACGTTCAACTACATTAGCTCGAAGCCACATTTAACATCACTTTACCTTTTCCTATAGTTGATACGTCAGGTTAAGCTAATTAGGTAGAAGGTGAGGATTATCGGATGTCCGTTCCCCCCACATTTCCAGTCCTTCTCATTGATTTGTTTACCCATTAACGATATTCTCGTCATGCCAATGCTTGTTACGTTGTTAATTTCGGGGTCACGGGGACGACGGGTCAGCCGGGGTCTCCTCACTTACCTTTCCTTTTCTAGGTCGCTTCGCTTCCGCATTTGAAGCGTTCGGCGGTTGAGCCCCTCTTTGGCCCTCCAGGTGGGCCGCTTTTTTTACACTCTTTGTTTATGCAACTTTCGGCATGGACAAAGTGCCCCGCAGCCAAAGGTCAAACAAACGGTCGGAATTTCCCATGCAAGAGTATAGAGGGTCACTCATGCTATGGTCATCAGGTTGCAGTGAACAGCCCCAAGGGATAACGTTTGTAATGATAGCTGCTTTTTTGTGGGTTACATGAAAACGACATACATGTAACGGTAAAAAAATTAGTTTAAATCTATTGAACTGATTTCAAATAGATTAAGTAGTTAGATATGTACACTGTACCTGTTCAAAATATACTTGTTTGAAATATATGTACCTGCAGTCTACATAGAGTGACCACCTCGTCTGGAAATAAATGTAGTTTTTCCTATTTATTTAGAAGCTAAACAAAATCACGTTTTACTATTTATTTATCAGTATTTTAAGTAATGAAAATACATGCACTTACATGGATAGTCTTACAGCATCAGAATTGTTGTCTCTAAATATTGCTGCTAATTATTGTTAAGATATTCACTTTTGTTTAATTAATGTTAATATTACACTATTTTTAGCTTACTAATTTTAAACCCGAAATTACTTTACAAGTATTTTCAAACCCGAAAATACTTGACAAGTGGAATCGTATACTTATGTAAATGTATAGGACATGAATCCACCAAAATCTTGCTGATTTCCAATAATATTGGTTTCTAATATTCTATTGACTTTTCATTGATTTGTATTGGCTGGATCATTTGACAACACTTTTAAATTAAGACAGCTCAAACTAATAGAAAACAATAGAATTTTTCTATTATCCTATTGTAAACAATAGAAACCAATTGGCCAAACAACAATACAAATTTTGACCAGGGTTCCCTTCAACCCTTCGCTAAATAAGAAAAAAAATGGTGAAATTTTAAATAAAAATTAATAATTAAGACAAAACTTCAGTCATGCATGCAGTGCTTTGTTTTCATGCCATCTAAATGGTATCCAAGTGATTTCATATAATGTACATACATGTACATGTATACATTATACAATTATATTTCAGTAGTGGCTTCATTGTGTGGCTTAAATTCCCTTCTGCTTATTGAATTGCAGAACTGGAAAGATGTGACATCATATAGATAGAATATGAGGTGGCCTCTGTGGTCAAAGGAATCAAGTGGAATTTTAGGTTCCTGTGTTCTATGAATCAGCTTGTTTTAGAAGATGAGCTTTACATCTTTCTGAAACCAACTTCTTATTGTTAATAATGAATTGATCACTTTGCTAATAGAAGTCTCTGCACACACAAACATTGAAACCCACATTTCAAGTCCAACACGCTGCAGGCCAGGTCAAAACAATAATGCATTGCTAAACTCTAAACTTATCCTCTTGAAAAAAATAGCTATTGTTAATACTATATGAACAATGAACAGTGTTGAATTCTTTCATTTCATTTAACTCTTCGATCTGTGAATTTTCACATCTTGGGATATGGGTCTTGCCTTTTTTCATAATTACGCATAATATTACTTTGATGGAAGTTCAGCCTTCTCGCTGACCCGAATGCATTGGGTCAACATCTGTTTATGTGCAAATATCTCCTGTTTTACCTCCTCAAAACTAAGCGGCTGAACAAAGGGTTACCAAATTTGCATACGAGATGCAAACTTACCCGATAAAAAACTTTTTTCCTTTAAACTTTAGAAAAATTCCCATTTTTATGTCATCATTTATTCACTGCAAAATGTCATATTTATCTGTTTTTATTGCAATAGATTAATACATGTATAATGCAATCTTTTGAATTTACTTGGCAGTCATTGGTTGCATAATAAAAATAAGCAGGTTTTAATCAAGTAAACATCCGTGTTAAATTCAGATTTATCCGATATCTATATCATTAACGTTTAACATTTATCATAATACATATAATAACATTATCAAATTTAATGAAAGGATCGCTCAAACCTGCTTTTATATGATACAGTAATATGCATAATTTTCGAATGATGACAATAAAAATCCGGGAAATTATCTGTTTCATTCTAGCATTAGGATAAATATATTAGGAAAATAACAAAGTTGCATTAGAGAAATAAAAATTAGGGTATTTCCCAAATCTATAGTGATTAAAAATCATTTGTATTAATGATATATTCCTACATCGGTGTATACATCTACTCATCCAAATTAAATTGTTTTCATCATATTTTTTATAGTAAAATATTTTTATCCAAATTAAATTTGTGGTTTTGCCTATTTATCCAATTATTAGAATTTTTGCCAGACTTTGCTACCCTCACTAAACTAAATTGTATAATAGTATGAATTTCACAAATGTAAATTGCACCCGAGTCAAGCATTAAGAAATTAGATCTGCAGTGACAAAAAAAATTGAATTGTTAATGTGCACTTTTAAGGGCATATGTACACACGAGCGTATTTCTCCTGTAAGGACCCAGATCGCAAACGTGATTTTTCCCTCCGAGTTTTTCATGCCATGGAAGAGCCATTAGGATTTTTGTAAGCCCTCCCCCAATGGGCATTCACATACCTGTGTAAACCCACATGGCGCCAGGGGGATGCTAGCTAATCCCCCTTGTACAAAATTTAAAAAAAAACCTAATGGAGTAATGGCTCCATCTTCAGTGAAAAGCCCAGAGGAAAAAAAAAATCACACTTGCGATCTGGCTCCCTACAGGCAAAATCGATAGTGTGTATCACACCCAAGTGTAAAAAAGATGTAGAAACTAGTACAGCGAAATCCCTCTTTAAAAAGGACACCCCTCTAGGGCAAACACCTATCCTTACGGATAATTTTGCAATCCCTGCCCTGAAGTATAGTGTAACAATGTATTTTAAACCCCTTCACACCGGACCCCCCCATCTAATGGACGCGGACAACCAATTTGTTGTCACCAAGAGATAAATTTACCTCTGAAGCGGACACTCAAGCCCCAGGCCACACTAGGCTGGAACCGCGTGTTCGGCTAGCCTCAAACAAGGCTTTTAATTAAAAAAGAAATTTCGCACAAGATATTAATGTGAAAATATTATAATTCTAGAATTTAAATGGAATTCGATTCCCTGTTTGAGGCTAGCCAAACGCGCGTTTCCAGCCTAGTGTGGCCTGGGGCTAAGGGTGCTTTCACAATAAGCGGTTTTGGATTTTCTCATATATTCTCATTTTCTCTATTTATGTATACAAAATAAAATTATTCTATCTATTGTTCGTTATGGTTGCCTATAGGAGCCTATTGTGTTGAACAAAAAGCATTACATTAAAGCAATAAACTTTTGATTAATTGAAGGAGGCTTGAGTGGACAGCCTTAAGCTTGTGATATTCTGTATTTTTACACCATTGATTATGTTGTAATGGCGCTTAATCTATTTGCATTAATTTCACATGTAATGATCAGTGGGTATAGACAGACATGTTGTGTCAGTCAAACAGAAAATTGGCTCCTCTCAGCCTCCGTATCTACCAACTTAACCAAATGTAGATTAAAAAGCGCTAAAATTAGCAACGTGAGCACTCCTAGTTGGTTTTTACATGCACATTGTACTGAAGTTTTTTTTTATAATTTTTACTCTCCTTAAAGTACATTTAAATATGAATGTATATTTCTGTGGAGGAACTGTTGCAAATTTATTTTTTTTACAATAAGATGTATAAACTTAAGTTTCAGACATCTAAATATCGGGTCAATGAAGTTATCGTCTATCTATTTGATTGTGGTTGTTGTGAACTGACCGTCAGTGCATGTTTATTAATAAAGTGAGATGAATAATTGGCGTTTTACATACCCTTGGTTAACGTTTATTATACTTGTTGCGATAATGAATTCAGAAGTCGGGAAGAGTTCAAGTTTATTGAAACGGCCTGGTAACCTTTTGTAAGCAGATATTTACTCAGTGGGATTGGTGAGGAAAACGCTTGTTGACAGGCGAGTTTTTTTCCCCAGGAATTTTTTTTTTGTTAGAAAAAATACCAGGTCGAAAGGAAATGAGGATAGAATGAGAAGAAAGGTTAAACGCCAAGCATGGAAAATGTTTAAAAAAGTGAAATATATATTCTGTAAGTGGTTCCAAGGTAGGTCACAAGGAAGAAATAAAAAACAGCTTTGAAAATAAGGCACTACTAGATGGAAGTTTGTTTTGGTTTAAGTTAAGTTATTCACAGATTTAAAACCGGCTTTAGGGCCGGTTGCACCAACTGAGGTTAAAATCTAGGGTTTACTAACCTCGGGCTAAAATATAACTCCGGGTTAACCTCCAGGTTAGCTGTTTGTGCTGCACCAATTATCCCTTGATAAAACAACGCAGGGTTATAGAACTCATGTTCCAACATGCAGAAAAAAAAAATCTAGAATATTAACTCGAGGTTAACCCTGACTACTTGCTGGGTTAACCTTTGGCTAGATTTTCTCCTAACCCATGCTTGTGCAATGCAAAGGTGGGTTAGCCTAGTGTTACCAGAAGGTTAACCCTAGGTTATTTTTAACCTCTGTTGGTGCAACCGGCCCTTAGTGAGGAATATGTATACATGTACAAGTTGATTAAAAATTAACCAAAACCTATATACTCTTTTTAATTCTGATTAAATCCAACTTTGACCTATAGTACAGTAAGCAGGTACCTAAGCTAACAGCCACATACTGTCCATACATTACATTTTCTCGTAAATGTTTCAATGATGAATAAGATTATAAAAATCAGGTTTAAATTTACATGTGAATAATCTACATTGTGCATGTAGATTTAAAATTTCCAACTTGGCATTCATTAAGACCGATTGAATAGATTCACTTGCATTATATTTATTGGCCAATTATACAAATTAACATATTGTGCAAATGTAATGCCAAATTTTTAAGTACTTGCAGCTTACGTAAATTAACTACATGTATAATTTTCTCTTTTCTCACATCATCAATAATCTTAAAACAAATAATTATTATTTAAGATAATGAAATATGCTAAACCTTTATTTAATTATTATAAGCAATTAATTTCTGATATTGGAAATCATTGATTTTTAAAAAATTATAGAATCATTTGATTTGAATAATCTAGATTTAAAAAAAGTCCATTTAGTATTCCTAAGATCGGCTTCATTAATCTATTTTTATTTAATCGCTAATTAGAAATGCTTTTAATTATACCTGTAGAAATCAACATACACTGCACATGCAGGAATTGTGCAAATACATGTATTTGGTTGACTGATTTTTCTCAGTTCTCGCATCATCAATAATCTTAAAGAAAATCATTATATTTAAAAATGCAAGAAATATATGTACATGCATGCTATACGTTTATTTCAAATTTATGTTTGAATTGCATATAGCAGTTTTCATAAAGCTTAACAAAATGCATTTGCTAATTTAACATGAAACGATCAACCAATTAGAATTTTTCTAATAAAGCAGAAATCATATCATTTCTCAATATCATAAATGCAGCTCAGAGACTACTCTACAAGGGTAATGGAACCCCAAATGCTGTAATTAAGTTCTATAGTTCAGTGCTTGTCAGACCTGATTATATGTACATGTATATAAAACTTATACAACCGGTCCTAACCGATGCAATTCTTTTCGTTTAACAGTTGGTGTTGGCCGCCGAAAAGTCGCCGCCATCAAACAACGACAAGGATGGTTCTAAAGTGAAATCCGATTCCAGAAGTGGTGATCTGGTGGACCAGATGGCAGAAGAGTCCAGGATCTCCGAGGTGGAAGCCGCGGAGAAGTCATACGCCATCAGTGGTCCTCCACCACCTGTGCCTCAGCCGCAGGGCCCACCACCGATCCCTGTTCCGATTCCCGTGCAGGTGCGGCCCGGCGCCCTGGTGCTGCCTTCGCCAGGTGGAAGAAACGGTGGTGGGGCCAACCAGCCCCCACCCGGCTACGCCAAGCATTCTGACATGCAGTACGACAATGCACACGCACAGTCAGCCGCAGTTTTCCAGAGCGAACTTCCGCCACCACAACACCGAGGTCATCCACCGTCCCAACTGCAAGGCAATCCAGCCCCACCTGGAGGACCCTACCTTCCTCACCCCAACATGAACATGCCACCGGTTCACCCAGGCTCCAAGCAGCAATTCCTGCAGCAGGCCACTTCCGCCCAGATGCAGAAGCACCAGGTACAGCAGCAGATTCTGTCTCAACTCCAAGGACTGCAACTGCCTCCCCACATGGCGTTGCCGCAGCAAGGTCAGAACCAGGGTCCACAAAAGCAAGAGGCTGGCATCCAGTTTGTGGGTCAGGGCCCACAACCCGTGGCCCAGCAACAGGTGCAGTTGGTGCAGGTCCAGAGCCAGCAGAAGGGGCCGCAACAGAAGGCCAACAATGAGCCCATACTGATGCAACCATCGCATCCAGTGCCACAGGTTGAGGAGCTTGGTGTTGGTGTCATGCCTGCTGGCGGAAGTGGCGGTGGCAGCGGACACTTCCCTGGCTTCGCTCAGATGTCCGGTGTGGAGCAGTGGCAGCAGTCAACACCAGAAATGCCGCAGATTCTGCACCTTGAGGCAAAGTGTGAGAAGAACTCCATGAAGGTGGCCATCAAGTTCGACAAGCCCTTCTTTGGCGTCGTCTTCAGCAAGGGTAACTATGACAACGAAAACTGCGTATACATGCGACCAAGCCAAGGCCACACTTCCGCCACCTTCAATATCGCCATCAACGGTTGTGGCACCACTGGCAACACGCAGAATGGCCTCTACGGCTATGGCGAGCAGACGGGTAGTGGATCTTACTTTGAGAACACCATCGTGGTGCAGTACGACCCCTTCGTGCAGGAGGTAAGTTATGGGCCATGGTGCCAGTTACAGGGTTCGTACAGATTTTGAAGTCTAAAAAATAAGGACTATTCAAGGGTAGTGTAAAAAAATGTTAGGACTACTTGAGGAATGGTGTTGATGGTAGGGCCGCCGAGAGCCAAAGCCGGGTTCTTTGTAAAGATATAGATTGTTACTGGGTAACCCAAATAATTATTTTGATAAATTTTAATACGATTTTCACATTTTCTCGTGCTTTTGAGTATTTTCACTGAATTTAAAGCGATTTTCCAGTTTTTCTCTTAGCCTTTTGCTTTATTTTTATGTTATTCTCGCGCTTTATCTGTGACTATCTATGCTTCTCATGGGTTTTTTTGTGTTATTTTTTTTTCGGTTGATCTGATTTATTTTTGGTTTTGAAACCAACGTTTTACAGGTGTTTTGGAAAGTATAGATAAAAACACGGAAAATTTTGAGAACAACATGTAGAAATAGGAGAAAATCAAGTAAAAATAAGACAAAAAAAATCAACTAACAAAGTAGTTGTTACTACAGAAAAAATAATGAAAACTATACCAGAAAAGTACATGTCGAATGTACGAGGAGAACAGGAAAAAAAAAAAAAACTAGAGAAAACTGGGAAAATATAAGAGAAAAATGGGAAAAAAATATAGTAAAAAATATAATAAAAACACTCAAAATCAGGAGAAACTACGTTAAAATACATTGCTGGCAAGGCCCTTTTGAAATCCCGTGCCCCGGGAATTTCCCCCGCCCTCCCCCTTCTCTCGTATCTAATGATCAGAATTTCCAAAAGCAATTAAGTACTTTTCAAGCACTTTGACGGATTTAAAACAGTAAGTACTTTTCAATGCCTTGAAGTTTATCCAAGCAAAATTAAGCACTTTCAAGGACCTGTACGAACCCTGCAATTAGGGCCCAATTCACTATAAGTAGTGTTTCACCAATGGTTTTATCTTCTGCAGGTATGGGACCAAGCACGCAAGCTGCGCTGCTCATGGCACGATTATTATGAAAAGTCTGTTACCTTCAAGCCATTCAACGTGGAGATGCTGGACATCGTGCACACGGACTTTGCAGGTGACAACGTAGGCTGTTGGATGCAGATTCAAGCAGGTAAAGGACCATGGGCACAGGAGGTGTCTGGCATCGTGAAGATCGGCCAGACGCTCACCATGGTACTGGCCATCAAGGACGAGGAGAACAAGTTTGACATGCTGGTACGCGACTGCGTGGCCCACGACGGCAAGCGCAACCCCATCGAGCTAGTGGACGAACGCGGCTGCATCGTAAGGCCAAAGCTCATGAGCAAATTCACCAAGATCAAGAACTTTGGCACCTCCGCATCTGTCATGTCCTACGCCCACTTCCAGGCCTTCAAGTTCCCCGACTCCATGGACGTCCACTTCCAGTGCACCATCCAGATCTGTCGCTACCAGTGTCCGGAACAGTGCTCGCATCCCATCCAGGCCGGAGCTGCTTCCCAGACTGTCATTACCGAGACCCTGCAGAAGCCAGCTGCTTATGTCCAGGGAGGCAGACCACGTCTGGAGAGGGCCGCCACCCTGCTGGCCAGGATCAGGCGGTCGACCGAAACGGAAGTGGCGTCCAAGGCAAAGGGCATCGGAGTTAATGGTAACATCAAGGTGGTGTCCACAGGCGACCTTGCCTTCAACCTGGACAGCGCCAATGGTACGGCTACAGTGGTTTATCCCCAGGCGGATGAGCAGACAGGACTCATCTGCATCTCCACACCCAGCTTCACAGTCACCCTTGTCTTCCTACTGGCCATCCTGGTCATCTCTTGCATCATATCCACCTTCCTGTGCCTGAGGCACCGGACTTACTCATCCAGCGACGAATCAACGGGGACTGGCTCCGAACGTGACATCTACAAGCCCAAACCCACCTTTTACGAGTTTTTAAGGCGAGGGGGCAAGTATTAATCGTTGAACTATTACACATGCAGGTTGAAGTACAAATCCGAATCGGTTTCACAGAAATGTGGATCAGCACATCTACCGTCATAGTCATTCGTACCACGGCAAGAACCACATTGATCGTGGTTCATTCGAGGGACTCTGCAGGAACGCTAATTGCGTCCTAAGCTTAAAACCCGGTGTTTCAGTTATTTATTTTGTCCGATGGGTGGAACAGGTCGCCGCGTATTTATTCACTTTTACCAGTTTTCAAAGTGTAAAATTTTGCACATTTGCTTTGATAAATAATAGGCACCATTTTGCCATCAAACAAACGAATCAGATCATTAATATTGTGACCTATAGTGGTGTTCGGCCATTTATACATGGGCTACATGTATATCGGCATTCCCCTTTTTCTGGTAGAATTCGTACAATATTTAAGTTATTTAAAGTATTTCCATTTTTTACAAATTCATGTTGTAATGCTCGTAATCACACGATATTATAGGCTGATATTATTAATTGATGAAATTCTGCATATGGTAGAATTTATGCTCAAATCGGAAGGTATTTAGAGGGCCTGAAATCATTTTTATTTCATGATCAGCAAATAAAAAAATTCGAAAATACAAGAATTATGGCATTTTGGAAATTCTCTGTCAAGCAATCCTGCTTAATTTAAACTAATATTCCTTGTCTTACCTGACTCATTGCAAACAAGGGTTTCTTATTGTTGTTTTGTGTTGCCATATTTATAGTAGGTTAATTAGCATATTTATGAGGAAATTAAAATTAAGTTAAAGGTTCCTAAATGAGCTCAAGTCATCTGGTTCTAAAAAAATGTTGCCAAAATTACATGGACTTTTGATTGAATAGTTTTCTAGCCAAAATTAATCCACATCATTAGATTTGATCCAATGTTTTTCGAAGGTGAATTTTAACAATTAAAATATATTTTTTGGAGGGTTTGTGAAAATAAAAATGGTATTAGCGTTGTTGGTTTTTATATTTACATGAATTATACGGAATTATATATTTAATTTATTGCAAACGTTAGACGTCTAATAAAGATGCATATGTATATAAATGTATGAGTGCATGTACATGTATTATGTAACCAAATTTTGTAAATAAATATATTAATTTGATAATTTAGAACGTTGATTACATTGATTAATAAACATTTTCATCTAAAATTACATGAACTGACTTTTGTATCGATATAATCGTTATTTATTTTAAAAAAAAAGACTTTAGATAAGCAAAGTAATGCTTATTCAATGAAACCTTATTTTTTAAAAAAAAGTTTCAGGCACTCCAATATGGCCACCGATGACGTATTGAACTAGCATCACTTCTTCATCATGATATAAGCAAGCGATTCAGACTTTCAGAGTCATAAGACCCATTAAAATTGCTTCATATAATATGGGCTGTTCTGTTCATTTCGATGTATTTTACTAATTAAATATAAAGAAGTAATTATGGAAGCAGCACCTAAATTACCACTGTTATCATTTGAACTAAAAACCAGTCCTGAACCGACTGAATTTAGCAACAAATTAAAACAGGTAGGTCAACCAATATAATCGTTCGAAAGTTCAATGTTTTTTGGGGTTTACTGTTGACATCATCGTTGCAATAATTCAGTGTATTATACACATTATTTTAAAATAATTTTAAAAGTATAATAAATGTTATATGTTATGTATATGGTGCTTAGCTTTGTTGATAATCTATAGTTTAAAATTTGTATGTAATTAGTGAAAATTAATGACAAAACAAGTGCTAAAACAAATAAAGAGTTAAGAATGAATTAACACTTGCCTGACTTCGCCTTATAATATAATTGGTGCTAAACATTTCGAATAAGTTTTAGAAACTATATAAAATTCAGATATTCTATTAATTTTTCACGTTTGTTGCACACAAAGTATGTTGGTATCTCTTTGTTAAAAGACGAGTTGCCGGTAATACAATATTGCAGCAAATTTATCCGGAAGAAATCGGACAAAACATGACAAAATTGACGTACAAGACATGACAAATTTTGGTCAGATATATTGAAATTATGTTATTAAAGAATAAAGGTATTAAATATGGTATTAAAGAATAAAGCGTAAAGTACCAGAATACTATTTTGGATCAATTGTATGCCAAATATTGCACTTTGTCAATGAAGGTACGTACAACTTGTTAGAATATAATATATTTTAAATAACAAATACAGGATAATAGTTATTCAAAAAAGTTGGGATTCAGCTACTTATTGTTTCACAATCCATAATAATAAGTCCTGATTCTCAAATTTACTTTTTTTTGTGTTACATTTAAAAGTACATTCGAAGTTTTTACGATGAAGAACCTGAAGCGTTCAACAAAGAAATTAGAGATCTGGAGATTTTACGACAGGCAAGTTTGATATTAGTGATATTTTAGAATGGAGGGTTTCGTAGAAAATGTATGATATCGTATTCGTGTTCTTATTCATAGTGCGCATGTAGAGTCCAAATGGATTTCACTGGATGTCGTACCTTGAAAACGTATTATGCGCAACTTCAGATGCTGAAGAACAGATTTCCAATGACTGAAAATGGAGCGGCTAGTGTCACTTTTGTTTGGTAACGAACTATTGGAACGTTTGCAAGTTTAAAGCCATATAAAACACACTTCTTATATATGATCTTATATTGAGGCTTTTTAGGAATGACATTTACTCGGGATCAACATTGCGATCTGGGGATATCAATCAAGAAGACGCATGCATTTTGCATAATATCGGTGCTTTGCATTCCAAACTAGGTGCAACGGATAATAGACAAACATCGGAGGTAAATCAGTTAATTTAGTAGATGTATATAAAGTTCAGTACTTACATTATATCCATTAATTCTCGATTAAGGGAATGAAAGTATCGTGCACTCACTTTCAATGTGGAGCGTGGGCATTCCAGCATCTTCGGGATCATCCTCAAAGGGCAAAGTCTTTGGATATGTCTCAAGAGATTCTAGCGTTCTACATCGCTGTCATGCTGGTTAGTTTCGGAGCTAAAACAAAGACCAGAAAAATACAGGATCACTTTAGTAAAAAACGAAATTGATTTTGTAGGGACAAGCGCAAGAATGCATCTTGGAAAAGTCTATGTTAGACAATCGTAAGAGTACCATCATTGCCAAAATAGCTGCCCAGATTGTTGATTACTACAGGAAAGCGCTTAAAGCCCTAGAAGTAGAAGTCAAAGGCGCAGAAAGTGGTTCGGGGACACAGTTTGTTGACTATTACAAGCAGGCCCTTAAGGCCTTAGATATAGGCGCTCAGGGAGCAGAGTCAATTCATATATCGGCTATTGTCGGTGTCAAATTATACAAAGTATGACGACTTTTTACAAAGTCTGCTGATTTGATACCACAAGCTTTTTAAATTCAATAAGTAATATTGCATTTCCTTTCAATTTTAGCATTGGAAAAAGTATCTGGAATTTAAAGTTTCTTATTACCATTGCATTACATATTTGTTTATGGGAAATCAAGCAGAAGAACTACAGAAAATGGGTGAAAAGGTTGCATATTTTCAAGGGGCTTTAGAGAAGTTAAATGAAGCTGTAAAGCTTTCAAAGGTAAAAATGTGACCGCACTCATAATGGTATGCTCCAATGAAACCCAAATACTAGTGCCTAATTTCTACTTAACATAGGGTTTGGAAAAAGAATTTGGCGATGCATTGACTTTCACCATGGATGTTGTCGGTGGAAAGTAAGGCAATCTTTTTCCATGTTTTGGTCAATTCTTGATAAAATTTAGCTGCTCGACTATCAGAATAACAACTTAATAAAATTTTTGGTAGATTCAACGCTGCTTCAAAGGAGAACGAGTTTGTGTATCACGAAAAGGTTCCAGCTTTAGATTCACTTCCGGAACTAAAAGGTTTATCTTAGTTTATGCTGAGAATGAACATATCTTAATACTTTGGAATTAAAGCTTTGGTTCCTCTAGGTGCTTCTCTGGTCAAAGGGATTCCATTCGATCTAACTGATCCAGAAATTTCAGGACCAGATATATTTGCACGCTTGGTACCAATGGAAACGCACGAGAAATCATCAGTTTACAGGTATTATTCCTACTTTCAGTTAAATTCGACATTTTCTTCAATGCTTTGCATAATCATCATATCATTTGCAGCGAAGAAAAGGCGCAACTCCTGAGGAATGTAGTTTCAAAAATTGACGAGAAGGACCAGGAACTGGCGTAAAATATATTTTCCAATATTAAAGGGGCATTGCCATGATTTCGTTTCCGGTTGTACATGTATTTTTCTAACAGAGCGTACTTATCGTCTCTACAATTGGAGGATTCAAATATCACGCCAGAGGCCAATACGCTCCCTCAAGAGTTGGTCGATTGTTGCGCGGCTCTGAGCGTCCGTCCAAATGCCATCAAAGATCTAGTTAAAGCCATGCAAAGTAAGTTTTAAGTCAACTTCAAAAGTTGCGAGTCTGATGACAAAATTAATATGGGTTGTGGTTTTCACTCAATTCGAGGTCTGTCCAGCGTTTATCACGATGTGGATGATATTCTTTGCGAGATTGAAGGTTTACTAGTAGAAGAGGACAACCAGGAAAAGGAATGCCAGGTAGTGAGAGATTCAAATTAATTAAATCCACTATTGCAACTGCTCAAGTCTCAGTTTTGACTCCATTAATGTACCATTTAGGAATTAATGGGCAGGAGACCACCATCGATGATAATTTTGGAAATTAAAAAAGAGCTTGGCAAATACAAGGAGGCACACCAAAAAGCCAGTGACTCAAATGTCACGCTGCATAAAGCAATGGATTATCACATCACGAATCTTAATCTTTTGTCCGGGTCTTTGGAAGAATTAATGAATTTCCTTCCCTCGACGGATATTTTAGAAAGTAAGGCTGTTTGTGCAGATTTTCATTCTCCAGAGGCTTCATTGTATCAGTAGTAATGTTTGCATTTGTTTTTGTGCAGCTCCAAACAACTTGGCTGCCCGATCGGAGCTTCAACGCCTGAGGAGCAGAGTAGAGGATATGAAAATTCAAAGAAAGATGCTGGAGCAACAACTTAGGGAACAGATTCAGTCAGACGATATCACGAAGCAGCTCGTCGCCAACGACGGTTCGTCAAAAGAGTTGTTTGTTCGCGAAATTCAAAAGCACGATCGGCAAATCTCTTACATCAACCAGAATTTGGCTGCGCAGGAGAAGATTTTAAAAGCGCTGACCGAGGCAAATGCTAGTTATGCAGATACGCGAAGGGCAACACATGAAATTGCTCACAGGTGAGTCCAGTAATACCGCTTAATAATCACTTGCACTAATTTAGCGAAAAGCAAGATTAAATTAAGCATTTGATGGTTTGACGGTTGAGTTCAGGAGGAAAGCCATGATCCATAATCTAATAACAACTTATGAAGCCTATGAAGACCTTGCTTTAAAATCCCAGAAAGGTTTGGATTTCTACCGCAAATTAGAGGAGAGCGCCACTAAGCTTTTACAACGAACCCGAAGCGTGTGTAAGGTGCAGGAGGAGGAACGTGCATCCATAATGATTAAACAGGCGAAAAAAGGTAGGCACCGAACTTCTATAGCTTGCTAAACACTCGTTTGCTTTTGACATTTTAATCGCATCAATGTGCATTTCAGTCGTGGCCGATCGTCCCACAGCAGCAAAGCCATTAGCACCAGCAGCAGTTTCATCAGGTCCAAAGCTGAAGGATTACTTGCAGTACATGAAGCCTGGAAGTGGTGGTCAGGTGCGTTTACCAGCCGCAGGAGCAGGACCGGCACCACTTCCGACAAATGCTGCATATCAGCCAACAGTCCCCGAAAGCAGCCAGATGTATTCGTCCCAATACGAGCGTACCATAGCAGTTCAACCTTCACAGTACGAGCCGGAAATGTCCCTGCCTAGCGAGATGCGTCCTCCGCCCGTCGGTTCCGAACAGGCAGATATCCCCCAGTCTTTCTGCAGCACCTCACGTGGGTTGTTCTCGGAATCAGGAAAGATAACTTCGCTAGCAGATTACAGTCGCAAATCGGCATACAGCACCTCCGGGTACGGATATGGCGATGCAACATCTCGGAATTCTCATCCGCGGGACTTTAAATCGGACTATGGGCAGGCAGCGGACATATCGCTCGATAATCGCTATGCCGGTAACCATACTGAGCAGAGCTATTATCCGTCCAACACACAGTATCCATCCTCCGCCATGGCCCACTACCCTGCAGCTGTGCCAGCAAGCCAGCAGTTAAATTACCAGAGCACAGGATTGACTCATCCGAGCACAGATGGGCCTTACCAACGTTCTGCCGGAGTGTCCATGTGGCATCCAGGCTCGTCAAGGGGTAGTTCCCATTTTCCGGCATCCTCTTCTGTTTATACATCTGGCTATCAGTCTTACCCTGGCTACAATTCAGTCACGGGCCAAGCTGATCCGCAAGGGCAATTCCAGAACACGAGTACAGTCGAAAGCAATTATGGCACCAACATCGGTTACTCTTCATATCAAACAGATAATTACGGCGCTCCAATGATAGCGCCTGCTGCTACTCCAGTCCCGCCTCAACAGCAGACCATTCCTAGCCCATATTCCACCTCGGTGTCACAACCGGAACTTGCTGCGGACCCTCGTTTGGCACCGTCCGGCAGCCATTCCAATGCATATTCATACACTCCTGCAGCAAACTCGCAGAACATCAACCAAGCACAGAGCGGTTTTGGAGGTCCTGTGGCAACGCCGCAATATCCAATCAATGACCAGTATGGAATCCAGCAGCATTATCCTCCAGATCACAATCAAACCTCGCAGAATTCCTATTTGCCGATGCAACAGCCATTACAGCCGCAAATTCCTGGCACTTCCACTAACACCTACACGCAACCCCCCAACGAAAAAAGTATGGCCTCGACACTGACACAATCTCAGAACACAAATCAACCGGACACTGCAACATTACCTCAACAACCAAGACGAGATTCCAATCTTGATATCCTGCAGCAGCTGGACTTCAGCGCTTCCGAATTGCAGCCTCGGGAAATACAGCAGGTTCCATCTGCCGAGGTCAAACTTGAAAAGGAAATCACTCTGGCTGGGAACGGCTTGCCAACGGAGCCGCAGATACAAATATTGATTCCAAAGGTAAGGACTATCCTTGCATTTATACCAGATATAAATTCTAATTGCTTATTTACCATTTTGTTGACTCCTAGGTGTTAAATGTCAGCGACATTACTAAAGAGAAGGACCATGAAGTGAGAAAAGCAGTCATCAAAGATCCATTCCTAGACAAGGAAACACTGGATAAGTTTGTGGGGGATGTTGAGCGTTTCCAAAAGGTGGTCGAAGGGCTTAGCAAGCAGTCCTTGAATGGTCCTACACCTCTGGAGCAGAAATGGAAGGAGCTAATGGACACACAAGATAGAGAATCTAGAAAGCTTTCCATATCAGTTGCTCGGTGTTGCTCAATGAAGAATAGGATGCCAGACATTATGCCATGTATGCCTCTAATTCTGCCGAGAAGTTTTCTTTTAAATTCTAGTAAAAACAATTGCTTAAGAGCGTTGCATGCCAGAATAAGCCTTTTTTTCTAAATTTTTTAATTTAATTTTGGAAACTGTTAGGAACAAATGGAATGTACGAGGACCTAGCATAAATATTCTATTATTGGTTTATGCATATGTATATTCCATTTTATGGAAATGTGTCAGTAAAGTTAAAATTGTAGATAGCCTGGTAAACTCTACAGACATATTTCCATGAAATGGAATATACATATACATAAACAAAAAATTTAACAAATAATAAAATATTTATGCTAGGTCCTCGTACGTTCTATTTGTTCCTAACAGTTTCCAAAATTAAATAAAAAAATTATTTAGAAAAAAAGACTTATTGTGGTATGCAAACCTCTTAATAAACTTTTCCAGATGACAATTCTCGGGTGATTATTGCATCTCTGAAAGATGATTACATCAACGCATCCTACTTGAAGGTAATTCACACTATATTCAATTTTTTTAACATAAACTGTAGGGTGGATATTGAAATGACACACACATGCTGGCAAATATTAATTATTTTATGTATATTTACCAGAATTTGTCCAAGAACACTGTCCAATATATTGCGGCCCAAGCTCCCTTGACATCAACGTACCGAGACTTCTGGGTGATGATCTACGAGCAGCAAACCGAAGTGATGGCGGCTGTAATAAGCGATGCAGAGGCAAGCATCTAAAGGAATGCACAAGCTCTTGCTAAACTAAAGGCTATAGAGTTAATATTGTTTTACAAATTGCAGATGAAGGGAGATATTTACTGGCCAAGTGAAAGAGGGCAAATTATTGATCATGATACTTTGACAATAAGCTTGCAAAGCGTCAAGAAAAAGGCATGGGGTGTAGAACGGATCATTCTAATTACGCAAAGAGAGGTAAGAAAAAACTCATGACATGTGCCGCTAATAATTGAAGTCGCTAAACCTACTTTTTAATTTTTACAGAACCGGAGTTCGAGGGCTGTAATTCATCTTCAGTTCACTGGTTGGTCACCAGGGTAAGTCCAAATCATATCACGACTCCCAATTTTCCTCATATTTTTTTTAAAAAATGCATGTGCGAGTCTAAACTACATCAACTTTATACCCATTTACTTGTAAATTATACCATCAAATCTCTTACCTTTAGCGGCATCCCAAGCTCTCCGTCACAGTTTTTGCAGTTTGTTGCTGACGTTCACGCTCACAATAAAGAGCAGCGCAACACAAGCCGACCAATCGTTGTTCACTGCAGGTACTTATCACGTTTAACGTTAAATCCCAGTTAAAATTTTCAAATCACACTTCTACATTTATGATCGTTTCAGTGCTGGTGTCGGAAGAACTGGTGTATTCTGTTTGGTCTCGGCAGCTATTCACGAGGTCAACGCCGGAAGTGGCATAGTGGATCTATGGTCGCTTGCCGCACGCATGACCCAAATGAGGAAGTACATCATGCAAGATAAAGAACACATGAGATTCTGTTTCCACGCAGTTTTGTATTATGCCGAAGATTGCCTGCTTAAACGTTAGTTTCAATATACGTCATGTGTTTTTTTTTTTATGAAACTGGCAATGACCGGCTTCCTATATCCCTTTTCAGGAGGGATTTTGATCAAGAGGGCAAGCTTTGACGATAAAGTATCAGGAAATGTAAGCCACAAATCCTCCCATACTCGCCACCCGTCACAGGACTTCATTCTTGGACCAGGTTTGTGATTTCAATGAAAACGTGCACTTTTTAGGAGATTAGAGAGTTTGAGCAGGTCTCCCTTAAACTTAACCACATTGACATCACTGTATGTTTTACCAATGCATTCTCTGAAAGGTAAATTCATTTGGCGGGACACCTGCTCAAGTCTCTAATACGTGGGTGTTCCAGTTATTACCTCATGTGGATGTAAATTTCTTTTATCAGCTCATGATGAACAACAACAGACAGCCCAAACAACAGAAACTGGTGTCAAATCAATCCTGCCAATAAATCCATCAGCACCCAGCAAAATGGAAGAGGCATTTTTGGTCGATTCAGAAAGGGCACCAAGTATCGCTCGTAGCCGTTCCGGTTCAAACGCATCCTCTGTTAGCAGCAGTCAAGGGTATCAACATGGATCTGCTTCTCCACAACACCAGCCGCAAAATGCAGGTTTAAGCTGTTTACCACAGAGTCTAGCCAATCTTGATGCCGCTCACTTCACCCTAGAACCAATGGGAAGGAAAACGAAGAAGATCACCAAAGATAGTTTCACCAATCAAGGTGGTAGACTCGGCGAACAAACTGACCCCAATGACCCTCTAAGCCAGCTCGATCCTCTATGGTCATTACACAAATGAGTCACATATTTGAACAAGCAAGTTATATAAAGAGATCACTGTTAGTTTCACAGTAGTTGATGTAACCACAGACCTTTAGGCAAGCTGGCAAAGTGTTATATACCACAAAAAGGGGCAATGGATGGTTACAGATAAAACTTTGAAGGGGGTTGATGCTTAAGAAATGAATCCCTTCCTCTGGTTTAAAGATGTGAAATTTTATAAATACAAATTTCGTTTATTGCATTTGACACATGTGCCGGAAAATATATGGTTTGATCGTTGTGCTTGTACCGTTTTAAAAATTAACTTAGTATTTCCACAGCATTTCATTTTAAAATTTTGAAGAATTGATATTGAATATTTTGGTGTATTGTTCCAAAAAGACATTAAATAAAAATAAAAAAAATAATATGCAAAGGTATGATATATAAAACAACCACAAACTGTGGTTATGATTTTAATTAAAACATTTACTTAAGATGTTTTAAAAAATGAAAAAAACAACAACATGGGGAAATACTTATGTACTTCCTAAATACTTTACAGTCTTTGGTGCTCATGCTTTGAGCATCTCGGGAACCTTTTCTTCTACAGCCTGTCGTTTTTCTGGAACTGGATTTTCTTTGGGTGTTTGTTCGTCATCTGAATCAAACTTCCTTTTTTCAGCTTTTGAAAAAGAATAAAAAATTGGAATTTTAGCCTTTGACGGTAAAAATTAGCTACACAAAAACGCAAACTAGGAAAGACGCAAATATCACCAAAGTAAAACATTTTAAAATGCTTACCCTTTTTCTGTTCACCATTTTCACCGTTGCGATTTCCACGGTTTTTAAATTGTCCTCTGCCGCCACCGCGACCAAAATGTCCCCTGCCTCTTCCTCTACCACCTATGCAAGGTTTCCAAACGTTATTTTAATGTGCTATAGTTTTCTTACTGTCTAGAGGTTAAAAACTCCTTACCTTTATTCCTCATCTGTTTACTTTCTTCCTTAGACTTTGCCAACTTCTTGTAATGTTCAATTTCTTCTTCCCCTAAAATTTGGATAATCAAAGTTTTAATATAGAGGTGAAGATTAAACTGGAGATTTAATTAATTCAATCTGTTAAGAATACAGCCGAAGCAGTTAAAATACATATTTGAAACTACTTAAAGCGACAACACATGTATAGGAAATCCAGACCACTAAGATTTCTTGTACGAGTGTAGTTCATTGAAGCTGGGAGCAGACATTACAGTTCGGAAATCGGAATCAAAAAGCCATTCCGATATTTGCACAGGCCGAAACCTTCGGTCTTCAGTTTTCGCTTAATTTGCTTGTGTCTTCGCTAATTATTTTCCTTCAGTTGGTGACTTTTGTCCGCTTTCAGTCCAGGAGAAGAAGTCACAAACTAAAGGGAAACATTGAGGAATTTTCGAACACGTGTGGGTTAGGGCCATTCAGGCCAAAACTTGAGGCAGTGTAGGCCTCAAGATTTGGACCGAATGTGCATGGCCGCCTTTAAACTGGTTGAAGTTATAAGAGAGCAAAAACTGCGCAATTTCCATTAGCTGGATCCTCCAAATTTCTAGAAATACCTTCTAATACTCTGTGCGTTGGTTCAGAGCCTTTGATTATCAGTTTTCCATCATTAGCAGCTTTTGCTTTTTCCAAGTGTTTTTCAGCCACATCGCCTTCTTCTTTGAAACGAACCCAACACTGTCAAATGAGATAAAGTTAACACTTATTTTTTAATAAAAAGTATGAGTAAATAAAAAACGCCAACATAAAACAACATAAGAAAATACATTACCTCAGTCTCTCCTCTGTTGTAATCAACCCAAGCTACCGCATCTTTATTAAAAATATTTTTAATATCCTCGCGTGTGGTATTGGATGCCAACTCTCCAAGATATAGAATATACCCTTTTTCGTATGTAGGAAGTTCCTACAGGTATTTAAACTGAAATTAGGTTTTGGACAAAGAAATCTCGTGTGATTAAATCAATTTAAAACTACTTACATCTGTTTTCGTGACTGCAGATGTAGTTCTTTCCCTGTAAGCAAGAACGAGAACAAACCATTTCGATTATACAAGTTAACATCTTTATTTTTGTCACTAGTAAGAAGAATCAAACTTACTCCTTAACACGCCTCGTTTCTGCCTTCTTTTTCGATCTCTCCTCGTGTTTTCTGGCCAAATAAGCAGTTCTGAAATGACACGAAATTGAAGTTCTTATACGCTTCACAATTGGCATAATAAACTAAGATTTGTGTGTGTGCTAAATTACTTGGCTTCGCGAATCAGCTCGTTATCTCCATATTTAGTTTCTCCATTAGCAAGAAAATCGTCGGCTTCCTCTTTCGTTCCAAACACGGCAAAAATTGAGCCCTAATCAGAAATAAAATTAATATTACGCCTTCGATAGGAAATTATAAAATAATTGTATCACTTTTAAAGCCGCAACAAATTGATTACTTTACCTTGAAAGTCTTTAAATAGTATCTCATTTGGATATGCTCAACTGGACGCTGTTTTTTGAAATATTCCAACAAATCATCTAAAGTTGCAGTTGATGGAAATCCTTTCTAAAAAATAAAAAGTGCACAATTTTTTTTAAAAAAAGTACTTCAGTATATTATAGAATATATTGAGGATTTCTCAGCATTCTTCAAAAAAATTTCTTATGATTAATTAGAAACCTAAATAATATTTTTATGGCATAACTTTCTAAGTCATTAAATGTCATTAAAAAGATGACAATTTTTGCATGAACGAGTTAAGGGGGAACTGAACTGACTATGAACTGCATGTTTTGCTATGAGGGAAATTTTGATACATACTTAAAAAAAAACTACTTGTTATAATACAAAAATAAACATTGATAAAAATGCAGTATTAAAAGTACTTATTATAAAAGTAGCTACTACCTGATCAAAATTTCATAATTTTCCCATTTATAGGGGAATGTCAATGAAAAAAACTGTAAAGTTTTGCGATAGTTCCTCGACACGCCGCTAGGTGGCAGCAGGTACTGGCACGGTGTGTATTCCAAAAAAAATAAGTATTTTAGTTTTTAATTTTTTTAAAAATTACCTATTAATGGGAAAATTATGAAATTTTGATCAGGTAGTAGCTACAAAAATACTGCATTTTTA
>JAQGCC010001292.1:0-24868 GCA_034698905.1 Xestoiulus laeticollis | reverse complement strand
CAGCGCCGCAGGCCGGCTTCTCCTATGATATCCCTAGCTATGATTTTGAGGTAGTCTAGGATAATACGTAAGTACCCTAAATTGCAAGTGTATAAAAAAAACTAGTATTTTAGTATACATTCATAAAATTTCAATCACCAATGTAAATACCAGTGCCACGTGAAAATATATCACTTGTTCCATGTAAAATATGTGAATACATGCATTTCGGAAAAAAACGAGTTCACCCTGCATGTTTTACATTGATATATGTGTTCAGCCCTGATTTTTTTTAAACATGAGACTAATTATTAAGCTATGAATGCGTGTGCTCCTGCTTACATCCATAAAATTTCAATCTAATTTAATTGCTCTTGAGCTACATCTCTAATTTCGGGACTTTCCCTTCTGCACCGTTGTGTTTTACCTCAAATTCTTGTATGAAATTATCTTTATTTTTAGGTCGTTTCGTTTATTTGAATTCCTGAATGAAGACGCATTCACAGACGCTCTGAATATCTGGCACAATTTTTATGAAAAAAACTTAACACACCCATTGACATTACGTAGCAAAAACATATGTTGAAAATTGTTTTTTTTTAAAGGATCCTCGTCGTGAATATTGCAAGAGACTAATCGAAAAAATGGGTGCAGCACTTGTTCCACTTGATGTTCGTGCATTTTGCTCAACCACCTTGATTTATCCAAGCATACTCTCATAGATACTGGACATTAAATCTAGGGTAACCTTTTCGTTTACGTAGATTTAAGAGAGCCGGGACGGAACAAAACCAAAACGAAAGTAGGTCGCTCGAAAACTTCTAGCTAGCAACCGGTTAGAAGGATAACAACAATATGCAGAACACATCTTCTTCTAACTCGAAAACTACATGTTAACAATTTCATTTTGAAAATATAAAGAATACAAAATTTGAGAGGCCCACCAAAACATACAGGGTTCATACAAAATATCTGGTTGAAAAATTCGTTTTTGTGGTCAAGAAACACTGTCATAATAAAAATTGTACCATGTAGGTCCTACGTATCATGTCATGCTTTGTTTCCCCCACACTTTTTTCAAGATATACTGCAAAAACACTACTTCAATTTGAAAACGACAAAATAAACTAAGGTTTCATTCATCCTGTCATGACGACTTGACAAATTTTACGCTTGTTGCGCTTGGCTTGGCCTACATTTTTAAAATTTTCGAGACAGTGTGTGACAAACCTGTATTTCATACGAATATCATTAAGCTGATGTGTAGACTTTTTTAAGCAATTTTAGTGACTGCATATACAGTCAGAAATGTTGGTGGTTCTATGCTAGAAATTTTGATTTTTAAATTTTTTGATTAATACAATTTGCAACTCAGATCAACCATTGTGACGATAACACAGCTTAAAATTGCTGTTTAATAGTATTTTTTATGCTAAGACATCATACGCAATTATTTCACCAAAGCTTTGTAAAAATTCAGGTTTGATAAAAAATTCGAACTGTAGGTGATAGCAGAAACTTTCACTCTTTTGTTTTAAAGCAAATAATACCCCGCGGAAATGAGTGAGCATATTAGAGAGCTCACTCACTGTGACATCTCAATTAAAGAAGAATTACTTAAACATGTTATTAGAAGCCTTTAATATGTGATAACATAGATGACATCAGGTGATCAGCAGCACCACCCTGCAGGTTGATGACCGCCTATCTAATTCATCTGATTTGCTTGTAATGTGGTGATTTGCCATACGTTTTAATACATTTTGCATTCTAGTTCGTTTGGCTATTCCTGACTGGAGCAATTATTTGGGGGGACGCTGGATGTAGTATGTGCAATGATTTCAATTAACCAAGTGGAGGGCAAAAATTTTGTGTTATTTCTCTTTATCCCATTTCTGAAGTAAATGTATATAGGGATCGACATTCCAATAATGTATTCGTGTACATGTACATGTATACGTACATGTAGTCTTCGATGTGTGGAAATTAGATCAACAATCACGTTCTTAAGATGCTTTGAATTCCGGAATCTTTAGTCATGCACAATGTTTTGATCGATAAAATACAACCTGTCCATGCACAATTGCCTTTATATCTAGATGACCATGGCTGTTTGAATTTAAAAAGAAATGGCATCCGGAGCATGCCTGTAAGATCCACCCGGGCTTGGGAATGTTTTTCCAAGCCTTTTCAAATTACATGGTCAGCCTACGAATGGTTTATAATATCAGAAATCCCTTTTTGGCGCCTTTGATTACTGATTAAGACCAGTGATACGGAATTCAGTCGAGTCATGATGCATTTGTATTGAAATAAACTGGTTAAACTGGAAGTCATGAAAAGATAGCTATAGCCTACCCTTATACATTAAATCCTTTGCATTTTTAATATGCAGCAACTGAAGAAATCCGTGCATTTTAAAGCAGTACACTGCATGTATATTGTATATAAGAGTAGGGGTATATAATAGATTATAATGTAATATGGGCTTTGGTTCATACATTCATGTATTTTTAATTTATTATCCTCTTGTGGCATATCCACTATAGCAGAATAATATTTCCAATTCAGTTTTTTTTTCAGTTAGACAGGCATTGTTTAAAATTTCAATGTTTTTTAGACCAATAAATTGCAAGTAAAATTTCATAAAGTGAAACGCGGAACTAATTTTGAAGACAAGCCTACTTTCCGTACATTAGAATATACAATTACTTGTTCTGCTTTCGTTGAAATCTGGGAATTTTTGCTCGAATTGCCTATTCAGAAGCAAGATTAACATGGGGAACATCTAGGATTGAACTCTCCATGCGTTTCAAATAAGCGAAACTGTAGTGGTTATCCATATGATCATGCAAGTAGGCCAATATTTATTTCTCATAATTAGCATAAAGCATACTTTTTAGTCTAAAAAATAAAACGAAAATGTCGGTTTCAGCATATCGAGTTTGTGAGTACTCATGTATTACCCTGCATGATCACCGCTTTCAAAACAATAACTAAAGGGTAATGTTATTTTTATTAATTAAATTTAGCACAGAAAAGTGGCATTTTTTACAAAAAAAAAGCTTTCATTGTTTAACATACTTTATTATGAACTAAATTTCAAGATCCTGGTCTTAAATTTTTAAGCCCAACAAAGTTATGCATACAACTTAATGGCCAGTTTCATAAATATGCTCGTTAATTAAAACTATACAGTTGTGTGACCATGAAGTGCACAATTGACGATGACTTTAAGGAGCTGTAAATGAAGGTTGGAAAGACCTAACGTTTTTATTTACATTTCCTTTAATATAAATTTACCCAGCAGCTTCTAAAAAACACCTTAAGGTGGTGATAAACTCTAGCATAAAAATCTTTACTGTTATAACCACCTTTAGAAGCTGATGCAATGCTCAAAACTGTGATATTTCAATCAAAACATTTCAGCAGTTCCAAAAGTATAAGGTTGTGACTCATGAATGTGAATGTAATTAGTTCCTTGACTACTTTTCTAACACAAAGGTAATGCCTGCTTGGAAATTGGGTTGCACAGCGTTCTTGCTTTCGCCTTTCTGAAAGTTTTAAATGTGGATCATTGTCATGTCGTCCACTTGTTGATAAGGCGCTTTTAACCACCTTTCAACGCGTAAACAAATTTACGGTTGTTGGTGATCCAGATTTCAAGAATTTTTAATGGTGCAATTGCATATCCTTGCGAGAACACGATATACATGTATGCTACCTGTTGCCCATTGTACAAGGATAAGGATTAAACCAACGTTTAACTGCGCTTATAATAACATTACAGCATGTTCACAGAAGCAGAACAATTTTCATTACATTTTTATGATAAATGCATGATCTCATCTAAAAAATCTCCATTTTTTAAAAGCTTGACTTACAATATTTCAAACCATAAATGAAAATAAACCTTGATCTCTTGTTCGTTTTGAACACGTTTAGTATGTATTGAACTTGATATTCTTAAATTACGGTATTTTTTTTAAAAAGAATTCCTTCATAGTTTCACGTTGGTACATTATTTTGAGTAAAAACATCACCTTTGACAGGCTGAATGTAATGAACCAATGCAATGATCTCATGCAAGAAATACATTAGCAGCTGCATTTTATTAACTAAATTTAGCCCTGACTTAAAATAATTTGTCAAAATGTATCGAATGTTCATGGTCGACCCACCTTTTTTACTGTTATAAGGTTGCACATATTATGGCGGTCGTGAAACAACGTCTCATGGTACATGATATACAGTATTTGTAATTTAGCAGATATGCAGACTGTTTTTGTTTATAAGTTCTTTTATTTGAATTGTATGAGTTATGTATAAAGATAAGGTGGCATTTGATATGGCTTTATCTTTAAGCTTGGACTCTCTTTCGATCACGAGAATCTGTTAAGTTCTGAGATATTCTAAACTTAATTTATGGCACATGAAGTTGTATTACCAAATTTTGGATTGTGGAATGTAGGCAGTTTACTAGCTGAGATCTCAGTAGGGTTTCTCATTATTCACTTAAAATTTCTCATCCATATATCATACCTACGCATGTGCCTCGCAATTTTGCGTCAGAGTCGCTCGGTATACATTGTACCTTAAAAAAACTATTCAAAAAATGGAGAAAAAATACTGGCACGTAATTAATGAAAAAATTTTTGAAGCTGATAAATCCGAAATATGATATAAGCCCGCAGCAACCATTAAAACTGACAGCACGGACGATGAAAGAGGGGGGTTAGTTAGGTCATGTTGAATCAAGGATTAATTTGTGCAAGCTTTTCGATTGGACCTTTTTAATATTTTTAAGGCGTTTGGGTCAGCGATCCCCTGTTCAAACGGAAGACCAGGTATTTTCACTGAGTCAGTTTATAACCAAAGTAAATTAAGACATAACGTTAGTATTAACATAGATATATACTGGACAATATACACTGAATTACAAGTAGTAACCTAACCAATATACCTAATCGGTTTGCATATTAATAGGTTTTTGAGGCTCACCAACCTACAATTATCGCACACTAGTAAGATATTTCCCCCCTCTCAACTTATTTTTAAAACTATCGATAAAAACTGACTTCATTAGCTATAGTCTTAAAAAAATTACAAATAACACCTTATTCATCCAACAACAAAGAAGGCTTGTTCGACCAATCTGAGTGTCTTTCATCTCATTGGAGTGCATGAGTGAGCCCTTGGGTAACACCTTAATGATGACTGAGTTTCTTAATTTGACAGATCTTCGGGTTTGGTAGACCCCTGGTGGGTTAAGTATACCCATGTCACCCAAACCTTTAGCATCGATGAAGATTCATGTTGAGTTTAGTGTATGAAGTAACACTTTGTCGGATGACTATGATTTTAATGGTTTGTTATATATACGCTCAGCGGTGGATTGACTGGGCAATTTTAATAGTTTTGCAATCTTCCGCACTGTGTTATAATCTTCTGGTAATGAAAACCCGTGCAATTTACTTTATACACGCACTAAACTTTTTAGTTTGCGAATTGGTTTTTGCGTGCCATGTTTTTCATGGGTTATTTTCATGCTATTAGATAAATTAATTGAAGCCATTGGACATGTGACCTTAACCGTACCTTAGATTTTCGTTCATTTTCCATTAAAACTATCAGATTAACGTGGACAGGAAAAACAACCCGGAACTATAAACTCATTGGGGTCGTTTCGGCCAAAAGTTAGCTGTAAATTATACAAGCCCGATTTCTCGGACATTGAAGCTATTCAGGTCGCCTATCAATTTCGATTTAATTTTTTTTTTCCTAGAAATTTACCATATTATCAGTTAAACGCCATAATGACCGATTTATGCAGGAAATTACTGAGTAAGCCTAGCTGCATGATAACTACCAGTTTTGTTTCTGCATTGCTTCCTAATTTATTTTTTCTTACAGTGGTAATAATCCTCGATTAAACTGGGTTTTAATAAGGTATTTATTCGAAATAAACTTCATTTAACAGAAAACTATATATAGCTTTGACCTATGATCTAATTATGTGTTGTAATTTTGTTAAAATTCTCTCATTTGAAATTTTAAAACACAATGTAAAATAATAGACATTGTCAAGGTATGTTTTTCGTGAATTTGGGTGGCACGTACCATGCATGCTTTCTTCATTAATAAATTGAAAAAAAAAAAAACGTGGAACTTTTGTTAAATAAGTGATATATACCTCGTAGATGTGGTGGGCTCATTAGGCAGTTTTTACAGAATTAATTTAAGGGTTATAGTTGTCAGCTATGTTAGGTTTTTGTATTCTCTTATAAACGAGTAAGCATCCTCCTTTATTATGGTTAAAACCGGTCTCATGTAAGTGTTGTCTTAATTAACATCGTTTTCTTAAAAAGATGCAAACAATTGTGTGCCAGATACGTGGACCTTATTTCAGTTTGGTAATTTAGACATGCTAACGTACATGTGCAATGTATAAGGAACAATAGTTGGGCTAATTTCTCATTTTGGACTAGGAGCGTGAGCCTAAAATTAGGGTTGTGACTTCACTTCTGATTACATGTAATCTCCTAAGGCATTTTCTGCGAGGAATGTATAATGGTGTATAGTAAAGATTTTAATTAATTCTTGATAGTCTTTTTTAACATTTTTGCAAAGCTTTTAGTTATTTTAACTCACATTTTTAGTAGGGTATAACCAGAATTTTTTAACAACAAATGGACTTTTTGTCTAGAAAAGGTAGTTATACTGAAAAAAATTACCGCGTTTTTCAAATTGAGGAAGTATTTTTATAAAAATTTTAATGAGATAAAAAGAATTTCACCCTACATTTCACGATTCATGTACAAAAGCAATGTGATTTTTTGCAACGTTATCCTGTTATACATTGCACATGTATATATACTACGCTTATTTGCAGCTCTATTAAAGTAGAAATTTGTAGCTCTATAATAGTAAAAGTAATTGACATTTATGTAGGCTTTTCTTTTAGAAAATGTAAGGCATGTGCTTTAGAATACAGTATATCAGTTCATTTTCATTTTTAGCTAATAGCTTTTTACTATAGTACCAAGTGGTTTAACAAAATTTAAACGACATTTTTATGACCATGGCCTTATTTCAAATACACGATACGACAATCACTCACAATTTCAAGTTTGTTATGGTTGGCCGAAACAAATGTTTGAAATTTGTTTCACCGTGATATTAAATTCCATAAATGTATCATGACTTTATACCAAATGCTTTATGTATTACTAGTCTGGACTCACGTTTTTCATAGCAGTTTTCTTGTATTACTAGAGGAAGCTAATATCAGAATATGAGCATAATTTCAAGTTGAACCAGTCTTATGTTTGAGAAACTATAATGTATATTGTTTACGATTTTAGATATGTTCTAATTTTCTTAATTATAACGATGCCAGAAGAATATCCTTGAAAAATACCTGGTTGGGTGTTGTCTAATTTTCGTGTCCATCTTTTGTGGATCTGCGTGACGTTTGATTACACGTGACAATTACTGCAATTATACTTTTTTATAATATTTCCTAAGTTGACGTATTAAATCTAAAACCAGAATTCCGGACTTAAAAATGGCGAAAATGCATCTTGCATTCACAATTGCGTGTGTGCCATTAATTTTCTTATTGACTATAACACGTTGGCCTTCATTTAGCCTACATTTCTTTTACCCTCATTGTGAGATCAAAAGGTTGTACAGATAGAGATATAACAGCTATTTTTTCGAATTTTAAATCTGCAAAGATTCATTTTTTTGTTGGAACTGCATATAGCGGTGTAATTATAACGGTTCTGTTTTGATTATTTTAGTTTTTTGTTAAAATAGCATGGTTTAAGCATGCCCTATAGTATCAAAAGAAAACTATGATTTGATGGTTACATGTCGCAGTATTATTATTATTATATAGTCATCTTATGATTAGTGATATTAAGGTAGATGGCGAATTGGTTTTTAAATTGGAAAATGTAAGGTCAGTGTAATGAGTTTAGAGTTCACTTAAGGTAGGTCTATCATATTAGGGGAAAAAGTTCATGTACATGTTTTCAAGTTACATGCATGGCCGTACCACTAAGTAGGCCTACATTGTATATGTCCTGACAGGAAAATTACTCATTGTCAAATCTGCACTGTATAAGAAATTTGGCAGTGCCATTGTTTCCATTTTAGTTTCATTTTATGTGGAAGTATGCGATTTTGTGAGTTTGTAATAATTAAATTTCCTATTGATTGACCTGATTTTCTTAAAATTCCAAATTTGGACAATGTTTTGTCTAAGTCTTCAAGTCCATGTCTTTACCTTATTCAGGAGAGTGGAATGAGGCCGCTTTCAGCTACATTGATACTTGGCTTTATTGTAACTCTACCAAATAGCTTTTCTTAATTTTGAGGGTAAGCAATTGATAGTTTCATGGTCCTTGAGTACAAGCCATTCATGAAGTTATACATAATTTGGATTCGATCCATTCAAAATTTTGCTTAGCCTAGTTTTGGCAATTAAAAGTGAAAGTCATTTTGCCAGCATTTAATATCGTAAAAAACAAGCTTAATAATTGTTTTATTATTGTTGGTATTTCTCAATTTTTAACAAAGGGTTATTGCTTGTTCTGGAAACTAGGTCCGCTGGTCTATTACTTTAAAGATGTTGCATAGAGAAATGTATCATCGCAATTTTCAGATGGTGTTTTGGTAATTATCTACGGTCATCCAAATTACGTGTCGTTGTTAGTCATGCTTAGTTGCACCTAAATGTTTCTAATTTATAAAATTCATTTTTTTAGGGCGATAGCAATATGCAGATCTTGAATAAGCACAATCTTATCAGAATGTTTAACAACCTCCTTAAGAACCATCCTTAGTTAATTAGGGTGGAGCCTCCATAACTTGGGCGTTGAAGCCAAAATTGGAAAATGTCCATGATTAAAAACATTACAATATACACATATAGTCATTGTTTATTTCGCTCTGGAGCATCTTTCGTATGCACACATTTAAAAAAATGACCAACTAAACAATCCTGTCACTCATGAATGGAGGCATGTGAAATTTTATTTATGATAGTTGTAAAACTGATGCCCGGGATATTATGACTTAATTACTAATGACGCCCACCCCATAGAGGTGACTATAATATAATCCAATGCACAATCATTTGTTCGTCGTGCATCCTCGATTTGTCTGACCGTTTGAACCACATTTATTCGCCTTGGTGATGAAATTTTAATGAGAAAGCAGATGCATTTTAATTTGGGCATTTTTCAACATCCTGTTTTCTATAAAAATTAAAACTAATAATCGTTTGCGATGAACTGAACAAAAGGTAGTTTGAGATGCAATGATGCCACCCGTCCCTCTCGACCTACTCAATAAAAGTCGAACAGTGATAAACAAAATGTAATGTAGGTGAGCTGTTTTAATAATATCGGTTCACTAATTTTTGTAACCTCGAAATCGAAATATGAAACTCGAAAAAATTGTCGAGTTCATCACACATTTCGTTCCAGCACCAATCAGTGGACTAGTTGTCTTAACTTGATGATGTCATTGATGGGAGTGGACATATCTTGCGAGATTGCATTTTTTGTAAGGTTTAATTAGCCACCTTTGATTGTTTAAGGTTGGCATCTATCAAAAATAATTTTGGTTAACGATCAATGCATTCATTGCGTGTGACTAACTTTCAGTTTTCTTTGAGATGCAAGTTTGTCGGATTTATCTTCATCTCATATTTCCGGACAAAAAAGTAATTTATTGTTAATTATAGAAAGGAAGAGTAATTAATTTACATGTCGTGACATAGAAATTCACCAAGTTGATAAATTAGAAAATAATATGCTTTTTGTGATGTTAAGAAAAACATCTTTCATTACAATGATTTTGATCGATTCAATCTATTGTATAATATGTACTTTCAAGATACCTAACTTGTTTTAACTTGACGGAGGCTTGAGTGGGCTGGCCGAGCTTGTGATATTCTGTATTTTGGCGCCAATGATTATATTGTAACGGCGCTTCATCTATAATTAGCATTAATTTCACATGTAATGATCATGGGTAGGCAGACATGTTGTGTTGGTCAAACAGAAAATTGACTCTTCAATCTAAACCTCCGTCCAAATGAACTTAGCCGAATTTGGCTAAAAATTGGGTAAGTTTCGCAAATTAAAAAATTGTAAAAACAATATTGTGTAAAAAAGCATATAACCACCTATAACAACGAAATAGCAATCCATGCATGGAATAATGATAGAAATATTTTCTTCCACATTCAGGAATATATATTTTTCAAGATAATGCAGTTTTAGCTCAGACAAAAATTATTAAAAAAGCCACTTCCATTTCGAATTGAAATATATCATTTTGAAAGTATCAAAGTTTACTCTCGTTTGTTCATAAAGCGATGCAGTAGCTATACAACATTTCGCCACCTATTAAAAATTTATTGAGGCTAAAAGCAAGCTATGGTGAATAATAGCTGCGGCTGAAATGAGGTCCACGTAGGAGTTAAATTCGATGACGTACGAAGCGGATAATTTTCCAGTTTTTTAAACATTGTCAAGATTTTCAAATTGGTGTTTGGTGGGCGACTGAATTGCTGATTAGAAATGTGACTAAGGCTGACCATAAATTCTAAACTATACCTCGAGATATAAGAGAGCAAAAAAAGACAACTTTGAAACCGTTGTCTGACCCTGTCAACAATTTGACCACAAACGGATGGTTGATAAACATAGCATTATCGTGCGTGACCTCTTGTGAATTGTAGGCGTTTACGGTAAATTAATGGACTTGCATGTTTTTTTCAAAAATACAGGTATCGATTGACATGCATGTTCTTAACGTTAAATTTACTAAAAATGCGAAATAATCGTGTGGGCCGTGAAGTAAGTTTTAGTTTGGGAAAATACAAACAAGGTCTTCATACACTGATAATGATTAAAAGTTAATTGAACAGCTTATTTTAGAACAGTAAAAACTTGTTCATTTATGTTAAAAATGAATCTGGAAAAGAAGTGTTTCCTAGTTGCCTCACCCAACCCGTATACTTAAGGTCATTTTAAGTAAGAAGTCTCCTTTCCTATATACATTACAAATATATGTACAAGTATACATGTATATGCTCTCTCTCTCCTAGTCTGAATCATATCGCCATTTTGTGTCAAAGGTTAAATTGTTGGATTTGAAATAACTTTACACCCCCGCATCTTTTCATTAATCAAGGAGCATTAACATCCCAATCAATTGACTTCAGTATGTCAATTCATACCTATACCAGACAATGGCAACCACGAGTTCCACAACCCAATTTAGTTTCAATTGCCTAAATCTATTGTAAGTTGGAGGGAAAAGATTTCAAACTAGTTGCCTGCATTCTGTATGCATTCACACATAACATATACAATTCCAATAACGAGTCACATTGGGGGCAAATTGTCTAAAAACAGTGGTACATCTTCAGTGTGACCTAAATTGAACCAGAAATCCTAAATGAAGATTTAATCGAGTCTGCAGTTTATATACATGTATAAAATTTCATTATTTTGAATGTTCAAAGAATTGCCTCGAAAATAATCGCAATATAGTCAGGCAGAACAGGCTTCTCACTGACCTGGAAATTTAACAGAAAAAGAAAATAATGCATTATTTTTATAGAAAATGTAAAGCAGCACCGCCAAATCTCTAAAAAGCAACAAGTTATATATATATATCTTGCTGATGTTAACACGCAAACTAATAAATTAAAATGCAGTAGATTGGCATAACTGAATAACGACATGTTACCAAGATAATATTATGCAAACTTGTTTATTTGCAATTATTTAGATGTCTTTCATTTACTGGCGAATTTTTAATTTACTTTACCGAGTTAATCTAAAAATCAAAGCATTGAACTCATATTTTGAATTTTTATATTCGATTTATTAACCAATGTTTTCTCGTTATATGAATTATCCTAAATAAGCTTATTATAAAAAAGGTGTGAGATGAAACACATACATGTATAGGATGTCTAATAAGCTGTAGTTTCAGGTATATACCAAGTAAAGTAGTCGGTGCTAATTTAAATGCAAATTAGTATTTCATCAAAATGGGCAAACGGTGTCCTATTACAGCTTGGAGTGATTCTCTACATAAAGTAAATTGAAGTTTAATTGCAAATTTTCGCTCATCTTATGTTAATGGGTGAAAGACAGGTGAGGTCAAACGCTTTAGCGATATAGAAATAAAATCATTGGCTCTATGGAGGGTTCATTAAAACTACCGGCTGGGTTTAAATTAGATCCGTTGACTGAGATACGCTATAGCCGCTCGTAATTATTTTTTAATGACTGGCAAATTTAGTTATAGTGGCAGCATATTAGCCTTAAATATATATCTTGTTGTTGTAACAGATTTCTTGGCATTCTTGTTTGTCCACAAATATTAATCTTCAATTTGAAAAAAAAAAACTGCTTTTGAATGTAAACTTGAAAATTTATTATTCGAGCTGCGATTAATAACATTTTCACAGCTACCCAACCCCAAATTGTGTAATTGGGTCAAGTGGCGGTGACATTTTTCATTTTTCCCTGGCCCTAATTAAATATAAAATTATTTGCGACGAACTGTTAAAAACTGGGAAAAACATGCGGTGTACTTTCAAACACCCAAGGCCACCTGAAGCCCTCATTGCCCCGTATTTAACTGGGCATTGGCCGAATCTTGAAGGGTCATATTTTTCCAAACTTTGTAATAATAAAAATACATGTATTTGATAATCAATAGCCTATTTCGACCTTATTGAATTAGTTAGGGCAAAATTATAGGTAAAAATGATAATTGAGGTATCGTTATGCACCTTTCAAATCCATTTTTATACGTACATGTACGTGCGAGAAATTTTAAATCCATTCGGCATTCAAATTGTGAAATAAACAGAAATATACATTACAAATGTGAGATACGACTATACAAGCATAGAGTATATTTAACAGTTCATTGGCAGTGTAAGCCTATTTTAAAAAGTATTCTACACGGAATCGCGGTATAATTGCATACTCTGTACCTGTGTAGCAATTATCACCTGAATTGCCATTTCCCCAAGCATTGTACTCACTTTATGTGTAATTATTTGCAAAACATTGTAATTAAAAGCACATTTTTTTTCAGCACAGGGAAAATCCGATACATCAATATACCTGTTGCTTTATGATATAGCTTAAAATTCGTGTAAATTTGCAACTGGGCGGAGTACTTTTACGTACTACCTTCTTTGGTAATACCAGTGCACCCTTGCCAGATTTTCAGTACATAGGTGCTAATGATTAGGCGGTCATATTGGTGTAAACTCTGTGAAACGTATAAAATGGATATAAATGCAAAAGGTATGCTTTTTGAGGCATCTCATGTTCTTTGTATAAACGAAATTGCTAGCAATATATGCAGCTTGTATAAGTAAAAAATAAGTTGCCTGAATACACAGGTAAATAATGGTTCATAAAATTAGAAATGGGGACGCAGAGTAGGAAGTGATTACAAATAAAAAGTTGAAAATCTTGTCTTATGACAGTATAGGTCAAATAAGGATCCCCGTTAGGGAAAAAAAGTGTATTTATTGGAATGGGAATATTGCTTGGCATAAATAATCGCACATTGAATACTAATTACCATCGAAGAAAGTTGGTTTAATTAATAAAGTTGCGCATGGCTGGTCTTAAAAGGTTTGATCTAAATGCCTGTATTGAGATTTTTTACCATTTTATTTAATCTTGGTAGACAAAATCAGTTGCATGGCATACTATTTTTTATTCTAATAATTTTTCTATCAATGTAGGCTTATGGTTCTTTGTGCATTTTTTCGTTATAATTCAAAAACAAAAATTGTACGTTTTAAATATACGACCTACATAGAAAATTGCAATTAGCAGCACAATAATTGTTCCGATTTCATTTTGTATGCGTGCAGGATAATTCTTCTGCCATAAAGAGCAACCCCTTAATCATAAATGGATTTTAATTACATACGATGTAGAAATGATAAGTTTAAGCTGAAGGTACCATTTACAACGCTTTTAAGAATTAGATAACCGTGTAATGTTCTTTTTCATATGAATGTGCATTAAAAACGACCTGAATTACATGTATTCCGAGCTTATTCTTAAACACATTGAATACGTTTCTTTATCATAATTTTTAATGGAATTTTTTGAATACACGATCTCATTTTAAACGTTAAACTTTCTGACATTTAATTTCATGAGTACATTTATATTGCTTCAGTTTCATTGATAATTGCAATTATAGTTGCCCATCAAGGTACGTTACCAATGTTGAATTCATGTACAATGTATAATCTATAAATCAGATATCGTTTTTTTTTTTTAAATTGAGCATTATTAGACATTTCAAATTATAATATTTCTAAAAAAAGCAGCTTTCAATTATCAAATTAATGTTAAATGCAAGATTTGAAGATGTTGATTGATGCGAAGATTCCATCACCAATCAACATTTATCTTAAACATATGAATTTTATTATAAATTGTCAAGTTATAAGTTCTGTCTATTTATTAGTCGAACGATGATCGCCTCCAATTTTTTTTTAAATAACTAACTTATCAAGAAATTAAGATTGTAAATGAAGAATTAAACTATTCAACACTAAAAACGTTGGGTTAAAATTCAACCCAATATTGAGTGATATATATGGACATACCAACATTGGGTTAACATTGGATCGAATTTAAGTGTATTAACCAAATGTTGGGTTTAAACTTACTAAACATTGAGTCACAGTTATTAACCCAGGTTACCCAACGTTGGGTAACATTTGTTTGTTACACTTAAATTCAACCCAATGTTAACCCAATGTTGATATGTCCATATGTCCATATAACACTTTGAATTTTAACCCAACGTTTTTATTGTGTAATTCTCCATGATTTGTAAGTGCCATTATCCGACAGCTTGTATTAATTTTAACAAACACTATATCCAAGTTTACCAAAGATTAAATGATATTATCCCACGATTACATAGTTTACATACATGTATATCTGACAATGATGCAACTTATAATATATTTGATGTGATATTTGAAAGACTTACCGGTTGAATCAACTGCACCGATGCAGTAGCATCCTATTGTTATTAGAATCCCCCAAAAAGCCATTGATGGTACTGATGCTGCGCGCATTGCAGAAACATCTGTCCTACACTTCAAGTCCCGCATAATAGCGGCACCTTGACCACACGCACTAGATTTCTGTTTGCGGATGAGATCTTGACCATTCGCATACATGTAAATGCACTTGAAGATATTTTTTTTTTTCAAAAAAAAAATTCCAGCAAAAGTATCCTGAGTTGGGAATCTATTCACACTGGTTGATTCTCAAAACTTTCCTTGGAATGAAGCTTTGCTGGCCACCGGTCAGCTGGCCATTCCGGTAATAGTATCAGTATTGATAATAATTTCCAATGGCAATTGCTTCGCACAACAATCTATAAAATTGAGTGTAACAATCCGGTTGCACGGTCATCGCCACTGGTCAGTTGCTCTTTTTTGGTCCAACACGAAACGAACGGGAAACCGATATGACCAGGCTTGGAGATGGTGGTGCAAAACCACGTGCTGCGTGTTGCCCCGTGACGTCACGACGTCTTACCTGTACCACCATTGGCCGGTTGGGTGGTATTGAGGTGCATCACGTGAGCGAAAACAGGAAACAGGTTGTTGGAGGGATAAATTGAAGCGCACCTATGTCCGTGCCGGTTTCATGCTAGTTTCTGAAGATGCTCTCTGAACGAAACATGCACAACCCCTCAGGTAAGAATACACTGACAGAAAGTAGGGCACGGGAATTCAACTTGTAAACGCTGGAGTAGGCTACGTTCAAACGTGTTTGTGTACTGGTGCTCCACTCATGCAAGGCCTTCTTGAAGACACGTTTTCACACAAACGTAAAACCCCTCGTCAATTCACCCCCCATGTCATTATCCCAATTTTCTTTGTTCATTTCCCCATACTTTTATTTTTTTACACAATTTTTTTTTGTATACATCTGGTGTTTTTCTAACGGAAAATCCCCACACTGGGTAAACTTATACCTATAGGAATGTGAATTCTATCTTAAATTTCTTTGGCGAAATAAAAATTCGGAGAAATTACGGGCAGTTTCGTTTATGATACACGCTAAAAACGTTGGGTTAAAAGTCAACCCATGCAATATTGAGTGCTATATGGGCATAACAACATTGGGTTGAATTTAAGTGTAACAACCAAATGTTTTTGGTTAAAATATGCCCATAATTGAGTAAATGTGAGCTACCCAACGTTGGGTAGATTTAACCCAACATTTAGTTGTTACACTTATATTCAACCCAATGTTGGTACATGTTTGCCCATATTGCACTCAGTATTGGGTGGAATTTTAACCCAACGATTTTAGTGTTTATAAGCTTGTATTAGGCGCATAATATATTGGACCTCTTTCGCCTATAACGAGCCACTTATAAAACAGCATTTCGAGGGAATGTCACCATGGACATGCTGTGTCGTGTTAGCTAAACACCAACCTGTCTGCTTTGCGCTTCCGTAACCAGGAATTTGTCAGAATGCGGACAAGATAAATTGGTGAAGGTATCTGGTGCGTGGTATAAATGCCACACCTGTAAACCGGAATAAGTGGAATTAAATTTGTTGAAGTTGTGGGAACTGGGCAGCTTACCACTAATGTGATAACACGCCTGTTTTTCATTTAAAAAAATGTAATTACAATTATTTAGATAAATTGAAGCTTTAATTGTAAATTGGAAGATAATTCTATTGGAAATAATTTTTTTAGAGAACCATGCAATATATGTAGTGATGTAAAAGCAAGTATACATGTAATGCACATTTTGGTTAAAGCAACATATGCTGTGAGACCCTAGACTCCATTATGGCAATCGATATCTCATTTGTAGCATTTTATGCATGGTGTTGTGTGTATTTCTTACTTTCAAGCCGTCTAACGTCGGTTTGTAAATTGAATTTTTATCTGGTTTTTGTTCCTGCATGCAAAGCTAAACAAATGGTCGGAGTTTCCAGGCAACTCTTGCACGATGTAAAGATGCGCCAAGAATGATGCAAATGTTTCCCCTTTACAGCCGTATAGTTTCAGTCATGGCTTAGTCTTGGTTAAAGCTGGCTTCCTGGAGGAATAGTCGTGAAATGTAATGTTGGCAGGCAAACTTTTTTATGGCTAGTGTGGAAGTAAAGAATGCAGACACTATCTGGAATTTCCAAAACATATGGTCTGAAATGGCATTCTTAAAGCCTTTAAACATAAAATAAAAAGTACCAAGATGTTTAGCGTTCTGCATATACATGTATTTAGCCAAAGTGGCATACATGTACATTGTTAGTTTCTGCACAAAATGATTAATCAGATTAGTTTTCATTACCTTTGATACTCAAGTTTCATTTGTTGTATCCCATGTACCAATTCCTGGTAAAATTGAATTTTTCAAAAGTTGTTTGTTTAAAAACAGCATTTTTTTACTTTAATTGTATTTGACGTAATGCATTTTTATTTTAGATACTTTTTAGGCTAAAATTTATATTCGTTTCCTGTTAATTTCTATAAAAAAATTTCTATATCTAAAACTGTTTGTGATTTACAAATAACAAGAGAAATCCATTAACTAACTAGATAACCAGGTAAGAAACATTCAATGATGTAAGTTATGTTACAGTTCTATGAAGTTTTTGGTTTTAAAATAGTTCATTATATTCAATTGAGAATATGTAGACAAAAATTATTTGACTTTTACTTCCCCCTATAAATAGAAAAAATGTATTTGGATGCACTCCACGGATTTCTGACTTGGTTTACGTTTCCTTCAACATAATTGCAGGCGTTTTAAATTTTTGAGAATTGATATACTAGTACAAGTTATGTGGTATTTCCGCCGTTAGTTAATGGATACTCATACTTACATGTTATGAAATATAAGTGAGCACAGTAATGACATTTTTTTGCATTATAAATGTCGTTATAGATAATAGAATCTCGTTTGGAATCTATTACGATTCTAAGCAAATGTATACCTCAACATTCTGGCATCCTTAGGATAACAGCAATAACGCACTGCATGTATACATGTAAAATACTAGCTTTTCATATGACTATTTACTACGTTGAGCCCAAACCTGTTGATAAATTTGTCTGCATGAAGATCTATACCCTGGAAAGGGAGGTCCAACATAATGAAAGACTTGTTTTTCATACCTTTTCCTTCGATTTATTAACTCGTACAAATCGATTGTTTGCATTGTAGCAATTTACGGGTTAATTATTTTTTTTTTTTTTGGTTCTCTATTTAGGCAGACAACCAGTTCATTATAGAACATTTGTGTTTGTTTAAACCATCCATTTATCAACAACATAAGGAAATCTAATGTATAAACGTCTTACCCATGCTCCATAATTCTTAAGTTTTACTAGAAAGTAATTAGATTTTCAACTTCTTACGTATAAGGTCAGGTCAAACGATTTGCATATTAAAATTTTGACTTTAACTTTGCGGTTTATTTGAATATTTACGTAGAGAAAACAGGTTGGTCTTAGGCATGAAAGGGATTGACAGAAAACCAGAAATTCTAAAACTAGTACTATAATTAGACGACTGTATGAAACATTGCAGTTTCGTTTTGCCTTAAGCATAAGGTGGCGCCACATTTAAATTCAAGCTCCAAACATGTAAATTGGTATTTTTTCCTTCATTTTGTCTTCGTGATTGATCCCATTTATTTATGTGGGCTAGGATGCTTTCTAATAAATTATGTTTATGCTTCTACATCATGCATATTAAAAATGAAACATGTGCATAGCAAGAAAGAAAACTTCATAGTTAACTGTGAAGTTGTAAACCTGGCATTTTGAATATTTGATGATTGCCATTGGCAACATCAAAATCCATGAAAAAGCAGAAATGTAGCCCTGTTAACTGTCAATTCAGACGACAAACAAATAAAAAAAATTGCAGCAATTAATGACAGTTATTAAAAAAATTGGTCGGTCCAATATAAACGCTTGGGAGGTTCAACGATCTTCATGCACATGTATACATGATTATGTAAATAGTAATGCATCTATACATTATTATTTTATATTACCTATCTAAAAGTATTCAGTTGTAAACATCTATTCTTGTTACCACGTGGTACAGTTTACATTGAACTGTATTTAAACATAAAATAATATGCAAATCTTTTAACATTGCTTATCAAAACCTTTAAAAAAATTACGTATAAAATACTTCTACTTATAAAGGGCATACTGATAATTGAAACAAGCATTGTTAAAAATAAATAATAGAATAATGTTGGAAAAATACTGACGCGAGTCAATACATATTCCAGCATTAGATTTGATAGCGGTTTTCTTATAAAAACAAGCAGTAAAATAATGGCTCTAGTTTTATCTGTTTTTCCAACTGCTTATTCTTCAAGATCTAGTGATGAAAAATAACACTTTCATTGCAAGTGGTACTCTGTCCAATAATTATACATGTTTTTTGTGTGTGTTGACAACAACAATCTCTAATGGAGTTCAGATGAACAACAGGACAGCGTTTACATTGATGCTCATGTTGAAATTGTCTGCTAATGTTCATATTGGCCACATACATGTAAATAATTTTCTACAGATCTGCATCATTATCTTAAATAAACCTCGTTTTGTATAGCTGTGAATTTAAGCACTTTTAAAATGCATAAATGATAGTCAGATTATCTTTTTATAACATTTACATTTTTAATTACCTTCCAAAATTGTAATTATTGTTGATTTAAGAAGTCCATGTCATCCCCTCTTTATTATTTAATGTGTGACTAGTATTTTTAATGTTTATATAAATTTTTATATACATGTAATACCGTCTACGCTGTAGCTGAAACACATCTGTTTTTTGGGTATGCAGACAGACTTTTTCAACAGGAATTCTTTTTTATAATTATATAATTGCCTGTTCTGAAAAAAAGTTGGGCACATTTTGCTTCGAATGCTTATTGTAATTGTTATTGAAACGAGACAGATAACTAAATCCTAGTGTCCTTGGTTCGTTATACATTTTTCTGAAAGCATGTGAGAAGTGCGTGATTTTCCCATGCCTGTGTCTTTGAAAATGATAAAAACTTGACTCCAGGCTGGCAAATCTGATTCAACTGTAATTCTTAAAGGCAGTAATCTCCTAACTGTTTTACGAAAAAAAGAGTTGAATGAAACTTTGCATGGCATTTAGAGTCACGACGTTTACTGTTAGCTGACATGCGAGGCCTTATTTTAGCCTACCTGTAATAGGTGAAAAAGATTTCCCTTTTGTCTCTACCCGCCTTATCCGTAAGCTATGATTAGCATTCTCACTTTATTCTGTAAAAGGTGGAGTTTACAATGTAATATCAACTAACAATTGAAAAAAAAAAGGATCGTGCAAATTGCAGGCTTGGCAGAAGTTATGCAAATTCAGAGCAGCAACCTTATTCCTTTGCTCTCGGTCAGACCTCCTTTCTCTTTTGACGTGCATAATTACCGAATTTCCAACCGCATGTTCCCATGTAGACTGCATTAGGTTTTTCTACACTGTTAACATGTTTTTTATACATTCACAATTAGTAGCATTAAGTAAAATATTAATCTCAAAGATAATGTACATGTATTTTAATTACTTCTGATCAATAAGCCAATGTTGGGCCACGTGACAGAACAATTTTCCTACACCCTTGATCAACCTGAAAAAAAAAATATTGTTCCTACAATTTTAGATTTTGGGCATACAGAATATTTCAATGATTTCTAAAAATACAATTTACACATTTTTACTTGTATGCTTTAATAACTTTTTTTTTGTCCAGGAACTGCTCTGTCATCAAGAAGAAATTAATTCAATTTGAGCTGTTTTGACTGGATTATTTAGGTAAGCAATTCTTTAATTTCCTTATATTATTATAAAAATTATATTCACTCCAAGAAATCATTAGTTATAAACAAATATAAATTTATATTATTGGCTAAGTTTGCTGCAAAATGCTAAATTTCACTGCAATTTTAGTAAGCTTATATCGTTTTCAAACACAGAAAAGTAATTCGGAACTAGATGGAATTGCTGTTTTATCCATGTATTACTTACTAAAAAAAATGAAATATTATTTACATGCAAATTCGTTTTCATAGCTGAAATATATTTACTGTATATGTCACAGTGGTTGTGAAAAAATGTGTTTTTTTAAAAAAAAAGTTAGATTGGATACATTTCTCGTCCCTTGGCGCCCATCCATGTCGTGAATCTTAAAATGTGTTACACGAATTGGCAGCTTCACTGCATATCTTTATGCTTGACTGTAAGATTTGTTTTTGTATGCTGGCCATGTGATGATGGCTTTCTAGATTTCATACCCTTGTAGAATAAAAATGTTGCGATTTAATAGAATGAAGGAAGGAAAAAAAAATCATTTTATCAAGTAAAACTTACCTCGAAAACCCTAGAGTTATTCGAATAAGATTTCCGCTGCTCGTTCATCCCGAAGAAAACCAAATGAATAGCAAACCCGTGCGTGCATGTACAAAGCATTCAATGAATTCCAAATTTTCATAAACATGCCCTAGCAAAAATGAATTTATGTCAACGTGCTTATTTTATTTTTGTACTGTTTTAAACTGTTGGTTAAGTACTAATTGACATTTTTTGCACTTTTATCAAATCAATAGAAAACAAAAGAAACCGTTTTCATTTTTGTTCTTCTAGAAATATTCATAAATTTGGAAATTTCTAAAAGTTGAAACCTTTTCACACAGTGAATGAACAAATTTTTATTCAAAATAAGTTTAAAGACATTGAGTTGAAGGTTTGGGGTTTCAAAACTGATTAAAGCACAAACAAATTAACCAGCTATACTGAAAATAGTTTATCATGTAAATACAAAACAGGTATTTAAAAGCAAAATATGTTTTTATTAGTTAATTTTTATACATATGTACAAGTCACCAAAATAACACATAACTTATGTTTGAATATCTATATCTTCCGTTTAGGGCCAACAACAAAAATACTGTATTTAAAAATTTGCATAGAGAAATGCATTGAAATTTGACATATTACACGAGCCACAAAGAAGCCAGTAGTGTATCTGTATCATTAATCATTTGTTCCATGTGTTCTAACATCCAAGTGACAGGAATTGGAATGTAACGACACACATAGTATCCAATAAGAAATGTTATCAGCGCAATAACATGTAGTACAATTAAAATGCTGACTGTGGAGAGAGATTCCCAAATTGTTTGTGCCACACTGGTTTGAGAATCATTGTCGTCTTGCCTGCCAATCCAAAAATGGTCGAATTCACCAGATGACAGTTGTCGTATTCGATAATTCGCTTGCCAGGGTAGAGGACAATTTCTCGTATTGTTTAGTGGCGTCTGTCGAGCTTTGTAATACTTAGGATACAGTGAATTTGTGAGGATACAACGATCTAGGGAAAAAAAAACAATTTTTATTGCTGTTTTTGCTTATCTTTATAAGAGAAATTTATGAATTACACACATGCAGTTGTACCTGCGTCTGGAATGCAGAGTCCAATAAATTGCCTGCATAAAGGGCACCTTGTATGCTGTGGGTCGAGTTTTGCCAAACTGCGCAAACATATCTCGCAGAATACGTGCGAGCATGGGCAACAAATAAATGGATGATGGTAAATGTCCAAACAAATAGCACATATGTGTTCTTCGGGAACTTCCACTTCATTATTTTGGTCATCAGCAGTGCATTCAATACCCTACAAAGCATAAACCATTCCTTTTAGATATATTAGTTATCTATTAAATAGGAGTCTCAGACATAAGCGATTTGGCAGATTTGCAACGCAGGAGCGATGCATGAAATTGCCTAATCACTTTTGCACTATGTATTCAGAGAAATGCATAAACTTTTCCAAGCAATTGCTGGATATGTTCGTCTAAAATCTTACCGTCTCCTCGTTGCCCTTTCCAAATTTTTATTTTATATCCATGGTTAAATCTGCCAAACCACCAAGTGTTTTGTCTGACTACCCCTACATTTATCAGACGAAATTTACGAGCATTTTCAACAAATTGTATAAGTTAAGCCAAAAAATATTTCGTGCATCTTCTAATGATTATTTATCTTTCTGACAATTGAGACAACATGCCTTTCTCCTTTTAGTTTTCAAGTAGTTTGAATTCTCCTTGCATGGTTTTCGTAATTTGCCTTTAGAAAATCCAAAGGTGTCCACTCCTAAGACAAATTAAACGACAAACTTTGAAATCGGGAGTTTCTTTTTGCTACACATAGCTTACAGTTTTCTATATTTTTGCAAATTCAGATTTTTAAAAATCCTAAAATAGGTTCGTGAGAGCCTCTTAACTCATGCTGTGATATTTTATTGAAAGCTAAAATCTTATTAGAAAATATGCTTACATAATTTCACAAATTTAGTCAGTATGTAAAACATAAAGCAGTCTTTATTTAAAAAATGTCAGCATTCATGGACTCACCAGATGAATCTGGCTGAAGCGGTACCAAATGAAGTGGTGATGTTGTCATTGCTGATTCAGATGTTTGAGGAGACTCTTCTTTGGTACTCTCAACGTCTTGTTTTTCTATTGCAGCCACTGAAACAGCATGTAATGGAAGTGCCGCTGCTGCTCTACTGTCTTCTCGGTCGACTCTCCCCTTTACAATGTGCACCGAAGGTAAAACGAAGCGGCCGCAAGGACATTTCGTTCCATTAACAAAGTCAAAAGATCCAATTTTTCCATTACATTTAATACATGTAATTTTTCCTTTTATCCAATTTGCCTGGAATAACACAAATACGTGTTGTCATGGCGTGAAATTACAAATTAATGACAGATAAGACTTAATTGAATTATGTAATGTACATATCATGATTGTACAGCCTTAAAATACATTGGAATGTAGTCTCAATGTCTCATTTAACTTTGCATTATATAATTAAAGTGAAACAAGACAATTCTTAGAACCTCATTTACTAAAGCTTCTATCCAGTCTGGAAGGCAATCATCTTGGAGGAACCAAACTGCATCCTCCACTTGAACACCTCCAAATTGGCATGTGTCCTCTTCTTTGGGTAACAAACTTACACCCCTGCCATGTCCATTAACAACAAAGTCCCCACTGAATAAGGTGTGACGACACTTTCTACATTTGTAAACAACTTCTTCACTAGCTGAAATGTTGCTTTCAAGAAGCTCCATTATCTAGTGGATGAGAAAAGTAATATTAGGAGGGAGATCATAGTATTATATTCAGTTCTCTACGTTCCAATATAGCACAGGTTACATGCCATAAACATTACAGTAATATTATGCTTTTCACTTAACCTAAATAAAGGTTACTTTGCATTACTTGAGTTATAAACATACGCAAAACAACCTGTTCTTAGTATAAATCAAAGCATATTTTGTAGTTCACCTTGATACTCACCGAATAGGTTACGATAATAACTGTTCCACAAGTTTCTATTTCACAACAAACTACATTTATCGATCCATATGGCTACCTCGTTACGCAAGCAGAATTACTTACTACTGTGTACCATATTTTACTCCTTTCAAACGGTGGGCTCTACAATGAGCAAATAATCATTGTGTGCCACTCTGCAATATCTGCTTTAATATTGCAAGCATCCGAAGATTAGGTGGTTTCACTGCAATGCTTTTGATTCACCTTCATCAAAAAGGACGTTTGCAAATTAAATGTCATAAAGATTTTCTCGAGGCCTTTTACAAATTTTACTGAATGAAAATGACTTGAACATTAAGGGGAACTGAACTGCATGTTTTGCTATGGGGAAATTTTAAAACATACTTTTAAAAAAACTACTTGTTATAAT
>JAQGCC010001291.1:0-24870 GCA_034698905.1 Xestoiulus laeticollis | reverse complement strand
ATGCATCACCAATTAACAAATTGCCATGCAGTTCAAGCCTCTTTCCAACAATCTCCCAATTTTTAAAATTATAAGTCAACAATTTTTAGTCACAAAAAGCTGGACCCCCCTACCCCCACAAGCGTGACATCATTTATGCATGGCCCCCTAGGTCCTCTGAATGGTAGTGGTGTAGGCCCACGGTTAATTTCTTTTTGATGACCTTTGGCCCATTAGAAGATCGGGCACCTCTAGCCCAGGCTACTATACCCACTACCGTTAGTATATAGAAGGTCATGCCACTACCTTGCCCACTACCCAGGGCCCATCCACCTTGCCAAGGCCCAACAAGCATTGACGACATCAACGGGACTCCGTAATTATTTGCGGCAGTTTCGTCGTCTGCTCTGGTCGTAAATGTCGAATAACGTTCTTTATAAGCAGTTATCTTTTAACTACATAAATATTTAGAGCAGTTAGTTGTTTATTGTTTATTTATAATCAACATGGATCCATACGCAATGGATAAGTTCAAGGAAATGGAAGAAGAAATGAGCAGGTATGAAAACGGCGGTTTTGCTTTATTGTGTTGATTTAGGCCTATCGCATAGGTTGCTTGGCTAATGCATGAATATAGCACTGTAGATGTATTGAACTTTCACGTTATTGTATCACGTCAACAAATTTTTGTCTAATTTCAGATTTGAACAAGAAATTGCTGTACCACCATTTCATGAACGCCACATGCGTCACATTATAGGAGCTGGGACTTACATAGATCAACTTGAAAAACAGCATCCCTATGGACCACCACAAAATATTGGTACAGTAATTACTTCATTAATGATTATTAGATCTAGGACGTCCAAGATTAGATCATCAACTAGCCTAATATCGTTTGCCTAAATTGGGTGGATCTTAGAGTGAGGAAGATTGTGCATACAGGGTGTTTTTGAACTCATGGTACAAACTCAAACTGGTGTAGAGTTGACCAAGGTAGCCATTTTTCACCAATCACCATATAACTTTTAAGGGTCCAAAGGTCACTATTAAAAAGTTACACGGCCAAATGTGTTACACATTTGCCCGTGTACATTGAACATTTAATGGGTTACTTAATTAATTGAATTGTGGCATCGAAATTGAAACAAATGACATGCCGGGCATCTTTGAAAGAGTTAATAAACACGTAATTGTTGAAACATTCTGTGCCAACATTAATTCCATGTAACTTTTTAATAGTAACCTTTGGACCCTAGGTTCTATGGTGAAAAATGTTAATACCTCAGTTTGTACCGTGAGTTAAAAAACACCTTGTATTATTACTAAGCCGTATAGAATAGGCTATACAGTGTAGCCGGGCCTACATTACCTAATTTGGTCCCAAAAGTTCCCTTAAAGATTTGTAATTATATTTAAAATATATTTGATTAAGAGAAAAAAATTATCTAAAAATTAATTAACAAGCGTAGGCCTACTTACACTATAGTGAGAACGAAAGTAAATGTAGCAGATTTTAAGTTATTGAATATAGTTTTCCAGATCCTTTGAAATTTAATTTATTCATATAATTCGATAATAATACAAGAAATATGATTCCTGTACTGCATTCACAATTTCACCGAGCCATAGCTTTCACCTAGCCTAGCTTAACCAAACCTAACCTTACCTGAAGTTATTTTACTTAGGTTAAGTTGATGTTATAAAAATTGGTGGAGCTTGGTATATTAAAGCAGTACTGTACCATGTACATAATTACATTAGGACCAAACATGTATGCACGATCGCCAATTAATTTAAACATTACAAAACTTGGTTACATGCATCCCGCCAAGTCAACCAAGGTTCCTTATACTCATATTTTAAAATTCAGCAACTTAAGATTTTATATTTGGTTAAATATTTCAATTTTATAATCATTTTTATGCAATTGAATGCAATAGACTGTAGGCCTATAGGCTAAATAGGCGAGATATATCTTAAGGGGACATCTAAAGAAGTAGGCAATATGTAGAAGGGGTTTCATAACATGGGGAGGCGATCAAGGTCAGAAGTTAATAATCCTAAGCATTATTCTACGATGGCTAATTAAACCAACTTGCTTATACTGTAGGTCCAACACTCCAGTTTTTACCTCACCAGCTGCAAAGGCAAGGACCTCAGCCCATACCTACAAGAATCTCCAACATTACAATCGACCCAGCACCTTCGGTTTCTCCCTCACAGATGCCCCAGGGTCATATGGCAGGCAACCGATCAATGCAAATTCCACAAGGCATGAATCCAGTAATGCAGGGCATGCCTCCGGGAATGCCAAACCAAGGGATGGCTCCTCTCTTACCTCCTGGAGGTTTTATGCAGCATTCTTCAGGGATGATGTCCGCACCTCAGAATGCGACGCCTCCTGGAATGGTGCAGACCACTACACAAGTTGTTATTCGCGCTGCACCCGCTGTATATTCTGCCCCACCCGTGAAAAACAAACCCAAGGTAGAGGAAACTCGGTTTTCTGAGAAATTTCTGCCGCGTCAGAGTCCCGTTGCATCATCGTTACCAAAGTTAAGCGAGAAGCGGGATCCTGAACCAACTGTTGCCCCACCGTCAACGCTTTCTACTTCGATAAGGCCTGTGAGTACTAGTACTCAATTTAAACATATTTTTAATACAGTGAAACCTTTGTATAGTGTACCCGCTTGGGACCGAACCATGGGGTGTGCAATTTGGAGGTTCAGCACAGTGATGACCATGCACCCAAGGGTAAATGTACATGTACAGCTATAAAATTGTACATTTAAAGAGCTGGATATTATTAATTAAGATTCACAAATTAATTGTACAGGTGTACATGTAGGCATGCATACGCTTATGGTGCTTGTGCTAATGTACGTATTTGGCATAACCCTTGACATTTACATGGGCCCAGCGACATTTTGGGATTTACGACTCCCAGTGGGTCAGGTATTTCATTCGTGATTGCGTTGGCGAATGCTCTTCACGTACGCTATTCACAGGTAAATTCGTGTTTTCGGCCCAGGAAATGAGTGCGCAAGTCACGTTTTGCAGGGAATATGCTATGTAAAGGTAAGTTTGTTCTATAAAATCGATCCGTGCCGACCATTGGGGTGCGCAACTTCCATGTAGTACGCTATATGGGGGGCCGTTATATGCAGGTTTCACTGTATCCTTAAAAATCTGGGCATATCATTTATGCATAATTGATGAATTGCAGATTGGCCCGGGAATTCCTAGTGTCACGCACGAAGAACCGCCAACTGTTGCAAAGAAAAAAGAAAAAAAGAAAAAAATTGTGCGAACTGCGGGCGGTCAGTGCTGGGAGGATCAGTCGCTAATGGAATGGGAGACAGGTAAGCCCTTTTTTATAAAACAATTTTCAGGGTTTTTTTCAGCATTTTTTTAATAGGCGTAACTTTTTCTTGCAGACGATTTCAGGATATTTTGCGGCGATCTAGGAAACGATGTCACCGACGAAGTGCTCACGAGGGCTTTTGGAAAATTCCCGTCATTTTTAAAGGCCAAAGTTGTCCGTGACAAACGCAGCAATAAGACAAAAGGCTTCGGCTTCGTCAGCTTCAAAGATCCTCAGGATTTCATTCGTGCCATGAAAGAAATGAACGGTAAGATCATGTGTATTTATTATCATTTTTTTAACTTGGGAACGTGGCAACGAAAAGTAAAAACACTTCATGTATACTATTTCGACTTCATTGCACTTTTTTAAGCTATTCAGGTTTATTTGATATTTACATGATTTTTTACATCTCGTTTACAATGCATCTTATGTCTATTTTTAATTCACGACCATATTTACGAACAACAAGAAAGTTTAGGAGAGCAAGACCCTTTACAAATTATACATATAATGGAGATGGATTTGTGTTGTTCAGAACCATATTCATCATAAAAGATCTTAATTTGATGGTTTAATAGAAAATAACGAGCAGCATTGTGATTTTGTGAATTTGCAAAAACAATCCATGACATAATATCGCTTTCGATTCAATTTATTATTACTGCAGTCAGCATATAACATGCCATGTGGCAGGGGGTAAAGAGCCAGATTTTTAAAAAGAAGATTATACACTTTAAGGGAGACCTGCTCAAACTATTATTATGCTGTTTGGAGTACTGTATTTACTCGGGTAGCGCCTTCCTTTTCTTTTATACAATTTTTTAACTAACCAAGAATGGCTTATTACAAGAAACATCATGTTAGCACTGCCCAAAAATCTCCACTTTTTTTAAGATTTAGTACTAGTACATCCCCTATAAAGGATTATTTACTTACTATAAGGCAAATATCTGGTGCTTCGTGGTGTAAACATATTTTAAACATTTTAATATTGAAATTATAACTCGTTAATTTCGAGAGATTTGCCGTGTTGTCGATTTTGCATAATATAGGGCGTGAAAAATGTATTAAATCTGTGATGATAAAATGCATTTTATCATCACATAATTTGATGAATAATAATGAATTATCATATATAAAAAATGCATTTTATTGGCTGTTCGATTGTGTGAGCGAAATTATGAACAAATCACTTTTTGTTTTCTGCACACATTTTTGTCTGAAATCTGGGTGGGGCCCTTACACGAGTAAATACGGTAATTATATTCATAGGTGGTCCTAAAGATAATCTTTGCAGTATGGATTTTGCATCATTCGAGCATTCGATGCTTCACTAATTTTGCCTAAAATTTCAAGCGAAACATCTGTGGTTTCATGTGTCCCATCGTACTTGGTTGTCCACGCTTTCCTAATGGTCCCCAATGATTCGATGTGAAAGCATACATAACGGCATTAGCTTTGACCTTTTCTTTGGATTTTAATTTCTGGTTTTGCAAATCCCTTTCTATACCACCGCTAGGAGCCCATCCTTGGCTAACAAATATTGTGCGTTTGTTATCTTCCGATCTCTCGTTATCTCCTGTTGAATCTTGGTCCAACGAACCTAATGTGCCATCTATGTAAGCCAATGCTTGTAGCGTATTACTCGATTGCCGAGCTTTTTCGTTTAGCCGAGCTAGTGTCTTTGCTTCTTCTTGCTGTTTCTGCTTCTGCCGCTGCTGTTGTTTCTGTTGCTCCAGCTGCTTGCGTGTTTTGGCTCGGTTGATGCTGCGTGATAAGACGCCCAACAAATGAAAAACCTGTACGTTCTTGGCCCTCTTCCTCTTGGTCCTCGCACCAAAATTTTTGTAAAGATCAGTTGGAAATCTGTGGGTTTTATCGGAAAGGACGACTTCTTCATGGTTCTGAAGCCCGTTGAAAGGGTAGTTTTTTCTTTCTTCTACATCCTTGTTTTGAAAGTACGGTAGAGGAAGGACATTCTGATCAATTGAGCCATGGGAATCTGGTGCTGTGTCTTCTTCATGGGATTCCATGAAATTGAACCACATGTCTTCAATGGGCCTCTTTGACAGCGTTTGCAAACCTGTTGGGTGTAATTGATCATTCTGTTGACCCGGAAAAAACGCAGATGCTCCAGAGACACTTAGAATCCACAAAGAGATGCACAACAGACTCTGTGCTTCTCGGCGATTCCTCAACGCGTATCTTGACGAGAGAAACAATGGAAAGAAAGTGTTACGTTCACCGGATTTATCATTATACCAAAAGTCGATTTAATTTACAACATATGTTGGTGAAAAAATATGAAATGATTGATTATTTGGTAGAATCGGAGGAGTGGTTGTTTGTGTTAAGATAGGAAATGTCATGGGAAACACCGGAATTGCCTTCTTTGTAAACTGGGGAGTTTATTTCAATTTTAGTCAAATGAATAAAAAGCTGCCAATGGTGTCACAATAAGATTAGATTTGCCCGAGCTCGTATGCTCAATTTTTTTGAAAAAAAGGTTTCCATTTTCATTCATGTGGTGCGGTTCATGGGCATTGTAAATACGATGACAAGAATGCCGAGAGTTCAGTTGATTCGCGTATGTTAGTGTGCGAATACCCTCGAGATTTGAAACAACCATTGAGAAGTTGAATAGCACTGGCTTGCATGTGGTTTATTTGAAAAAAAATTCAAGAGCTGGAATGATTATATTATTTACGAAAAGCAAATCTACGATAATACAGTCGCTACCGGTTCTATGCTAGATTTTAGTCAATAAAAATAGCAATGAAAAGAAAGAGGAGATTTGAATAAATATGATTTATTTTACAGTATTTTGGGATGAAATCTTCACTGATATTGAATTTCGAAGCATCTGCTTTTGTTTAATTAAATTTGGAGGATGTGATCTGGTTTCTTTGGTAAATACACTCGACAATTTTAAATTACTTTACGAGAACGTTAATTACATACTTATTGATGTGAATGGCCCTTAACCTGATAGCATCATATAAGACATTTCCACCACACACATGACGCTCGATAGCGTACGATTTCCTGCTGTACATGTTAATTCTCCTAAACTAATTTCCAAGTAAAAATAATAATAAACTTCGAAAGTTTGGATGTTTCCCTGGTTTTACATGCTGATTTCCATTCACATATTCACTGTTAATCTCATTTATTTGTAATATTTCAATGTAGGTGTTGTTGGAGTTTGTGAAATAATAGAATGTGTATTACGAGTAAAAGCATCTTCTGTGTAGGCCTACTATTTGAAAATAGAAAAATAAAATCTTCATAAAACGATAGATTTTTTTCAAAACTTATTTTTACACTTGTCTTGGATGCCGTTAAAAATCTCATTTTCCGAAATTTCTTTTCACATTTTATACAACTCGTACAAACGAAATTTGAACCAACTTTTGAGAAATTATTTAAAAAAAGTTTGAAAAAAAAAATATTTTCAAAAATTAGTGACAAAATTAATAAAAAAAGATCATTTACAGACCCATTACCACTCTTAATAAAAAAAAATGTAAATTACATTCTTGCAATTTGGGCCATGCTAATGAATATGTAACTTTTGCAAAAGTAAGTTTGATTAAATTTCAAAAAAAAGCTTTTGCTGTTTTATATTAAATGTCAAATTCATACTTTAGTTGACAATGCAAAAACGTAAAATATTTTAAATAACCACATGTTAAAAGGGAATCTAAATAATATTATATTTTACTTACCTTATCATGGTTGTTACAGTGTGCTGGTTGTATTATCAAGTTTTTGAATTTTTAACAGTTCGTTGTTTTTTATGTAGTTAATCTTCTTAAAAAGTGTTTCTGGTAGATCTTTCAATGAAATGCCAGGTTTTCTCTGGAAGTTCTCCTCATTGATCTAAACTTCTGGCAGCATGTTTCATATGCCGACCTTTTATATCTGCTTGCACAAACTAAACCAGAAATAGTCTCTTTATCGAGTCATAAGCCACACCTACAAACATTTTGCTTTTGCTTGTATGTGTAGGTGTTCGTAATGTTTTCCTTCTTTTCATCTTTTCAATTTGACAACTTTCCGCTAACATTCCCCGCATGAATTCCTAGGGCTTTCTGTGCCAACCAATCAGCGGTTAGTTGCTCTAAACTCCGTTTAGGGAAATTACTGGTTAGATTTGGTTATATGCCGAAGATTGCGGAGAAACGCGCATATTCTGATCTTTGATAGCATTATTTTCCAGAAATTGTTCATGTGTTGGGTTAATATTAAATAGAATAGATTTTGATATTCAAAATGATTATTTATTGTAAATTTTAATGCTCAATTATGTCGAAATTTAATAATTTTACAAAAGTCAGCCATCAGTGCGCAACCTTACATAGCTTCACTGCAATGCTAGATTGCCAATATTAAGGGGCAGCATAATGATGATGATATTTTGATAAAAGTTAATTAAATTAGATAAAAATGGTTAAAATGAAAGGGGTTCTTGACTTTTAATTTAATTAGTAGAGACGTGTTTCACAATTGCATACTTTTATGCTAGGTTATGTAATCGTTATTCTGTACTTATTATTCTTAGGCATAGTTTTGATGACAAAATTTGAATATATGAAAGGAATATACTAAAAGCAATCTAGTTGTAGTATTTACTTGAGCTGGGCCATTCTTGGAGCTATTGATTTTTTGCATAATAAAGCATGACGAAAAAGCATAGTTACATCTCCTGAAAGGAGTGTATTCCGAGTAGGACTTCCCACCTACATCGTTTTCAAAGTACACGTGGGACTGAATTGAATAGTTTATTTGGGACAAGTTTTATTAAAACAGATGTGTAATCAACATTGTGTTTAGAATATTTTTTATTAAAGCCTCGTTTCGAATCGTGGTATTTAAATATGACAAAAGACAACTATACATGCATTAGGAATGCTGCGCTGAAACTGGTAGTGAATATCTTAATATGACAGACATTTTTTGTTTAACCATTGTCAGTAGTCATTTTTCAAATCCACTTAGTGCACAATGCACTGAATAGAGTAGTTTTGTAATCCTTAAAATGGAATTTTTATTAAAAAAAAATAATGAAACTTAAAGGTAGAAAACTGCACAGAAGTGAACAGATGCATCGTTCTATAAACATTTGCTAGGTAATACAAGAAAGAAAAAAAACATAGGGAATTGTATCTGCTTCTTATTTTATAAGGACTTTTTAGCATAATTAAGTTAGAGCAGAAAGGCCAGCGACTTTGTGTGTGCTCTATATTTGTGTTTTAGTCAATAAATTTCATCTAGTGTTGCATTGAAATAGCAGGAATTGTGTATTTTGTGATGAAAGCGTGATTTTTGGAACTCGTGTGAAATGCCCCCTGAAGACTCCTGGCACCCTTGTAAGGGTGGCTGGGTGCCTTTTTGAAAATTTAAATAAGGACCCCAATTTATTTTTGCATATTCATGTATATAAATCTGCACTAAAAGCAGTAAGTTTTTTTCTAAACTATATTTTTTTCACATAATCTTAGATGTCGTTGTAATGATTCTCAAAAACCTGCATAAAACATCTGCAAAAAAAAATTGAGCATCTTATTTAAATTTTGGAGCCATTGCACACGTGCACCACTTATTCAACATGCTCTGCTCCAATAATCATGCTTTTAATATCACAAAATGTACAATTATTTGCTTATCCGGCCCACTATAGTATATAGTATACTCAAATCAAGAAAGTGGATCCTGGGTTATGCGGTTGAGAAGAAAAGCCCCATCGAGTACCCAATTAAATGGAAATTGTTTGATATGGAGTGTCATTTGGCGAACATTTTTAGATCTGCCGTAGGCAGGCTTCGTTCGTGACCCTTATATTATGAAGTCATTTTGAATGAGTTTATTAAAGTGGTCAAGTATTGGAGATGAGATTGTAAGGCTGCTTTTGGAAACATTTCCGCCGCCACTTTCATTTTGTCTTTTCCCTCTTGAGCTTATGAAATTTTCTATTTAATGAATGGACCGTTTTATTTTTACTGTATAGGAAATATTTCTCGAGTCTTCCACTCCTAAGGTTTCCTATCAAGGTTATTTCCTTTCATTAAATGTGAACTTTTCCTCATCAGTTTCTTCATACAAATGCACAACAAAGGAAATCTAATGAGACCTTAATTATCTAATGTGAGGAAACGTTCTTTTCCAGTTTTCTTCAAAATGTTATTGGTTTGAATAGTAGAGGACCAGTATCTTGTTGATGCCATTACTAGGTTGCCGAGTGCGGCAAGTTTGGTTTTTGGGCATGTTTATTGCTCTATTTGCAATGTTAAAATATGTTTTCGAAATGTTAATTAACATCGTATTAGATAACATCCATATACTTTTTATTCAAAAGATTTTATTTAATTTCAGGTAAATATGTAGGAAGCAGGCCAATTAAGTTGAGGAAAAGCACATGGAAGGACCGCAACGTTGAAATGGTGAAAAAGAAGATGAAGGAAAAACAGAGACTCGGATTGCGATAAATCTGGATAATTGACGATTACAGTAATTATTTTTGTCTGCATTTCATCATTACACTAATAATTTAGTGGTTCGGCTCATGATTTGTCTTTTGATTTTAGCCAAACAATTTTTTGTTCTGTAGTCTCGCATTATAAGCATATGGCACAAACAATTCAACATTGAACAGTATTGCCATTTACATAAAGGAAGATTTTCAGCCTTTAACCTTTGAGACTTTGTGCTAATAGTGTAAATGAAGAGCATAGGAAGCAATATTGTGTATTTTTTTTTCGATATAGGTTCGTCCAGTTCAGAAAATCAATGTAAAACTGCAAAGTAGAGACATACACTTGTGAACATGAGTTATTTAGAAAATGTACAGCATGAAACTGTAACGGAAATGTTGAGAAGCATTGAAAAATTGTAAATGAATGGTATTCAGCTTAAAATATGACCTCGTTTTAAGAATTTGGTGTCTAGATTGCTTTATTTTATGGGATGTGCAAAAATATGTTCTGCAATTTTAATCTGCAGATTTTGTAAAATTCAAAGCAACATCGTTCTGAAGTTTCTTGATGGTAATGACTGGTATGAACATTTTTTTGTGAAATGACAAATTAACGAAAATAACACTAGACTATAATTTTAAACGATCTTTGAAATTTTTTTTATTATTATTTTATTCTTACAGAAGTGAAAATAGTACATGTACTGGAAAATAACGACGATTAAATTTTGTTTGATTTTTTTTAAATTTTTTATAATGTTTTGTGAAATTTTTAATTCCTCAAGATGATTATACTATAAAACTTAATTTGTTAAATTGATTTTTAAAAAATGTGCAAATTTGCATTATTCACTTTTAATTATATTTTCTGTAACTAATGGTATGAACTAGACAAAGAGGAATATTTATGATAAATTCATTACTATTCATTTTGCGTTACCTTTGGCATTTAATAAACGAACATTTTCAGAAGCAAATTTCTGCAAAAATTTATGATGAAAATTTTTTGTTGCACACTGTAATTATCCAAACCTATGAAATGAAGAAAAATTCCCGTAAGGTCAAGGTTAAATGGAAATGAGTATCTGGTCACGCTGTCCGTTCTGTTTTATAATAATTTTGACGTCCGCTATTTTGTTTAAATTGAAATGTAATATTTGTATTTCGAAGCAGTATTTTATCAAAAATGAATCGTATTTGTATTGCTTAATAACTGGAAGCAAGATGTTTTAATCAAGCTTAAGTTGATGAAGCCTAGAAAGCGGTGAAATGGTAGTCTGTAGGGCCGATCCTTGCGGAATCATCTGTGTTATCCTGACATATATTGCTGTTTCATACGCTGATTATGTTGTTATGAAATGGATTTTATTGCCATCGATGACTGAAAGGTAATCCTGAACTAAGTAACTTGTATTTATTGCATATTAGATAACCCACACACGTTAACCACAGTTAATATACTACGTTTGTTTTTGATATTTTTGCAGTCTCTGGCCTGCTTTTAATGCTGTTGTATTTAATACCCTTTTATTCCTGATGGCTATGGCTCATGTAAGAGCTGTGTTTTCTGATCCAGGAATCGTTCCTTTACCACATAACAATATAGATTTCTCAGATATGCATTCTGGAAATGAACAACTGCCATTGCAGAAAGAGGTAATGGGGTGTGGCATATTAGATCGAAGTTCGAACAACTCAGTACCCTACAGTCAGCAAAATAGTTCATCATACTTGTTTTTTGTTACTTTTTTCAGAATGGTTGGACAGTGTGTTCACGATGTGATATATACAGGCCCCCTCGTGCTCATCACTGCAAAGTGTGTCAGCGTTGCATTAGACGAATGGATCATCACTGCCCTTGGTTAGTTTTAGATCAAAATCTGAATTCCTGCATTGTAAATTTCGGGTAAAATTTGTCAAACACCTACAATTATGTTTTCAGGATCAATAATTGCGTAGGAGAGTTCAATCAGAAATATTTTATTCAATTTTTATTGTATGTGGGTAAGATAATGCTTTTAAAATAATAGTTACTATAAATAGAACGTATTTAGATCATTATGTGCTTTTAATTCATATTGAAAACATCTATTTTTCCTTCATTAATCACGCTATAGGTTTGGCAAGTGCATATGCAATTATGCTGGTGATCATATCTTGGCTGAATGAATGTTCTGATTGTCAAGTGGAAATGCATATTAAGCAGAGCCGCATGTGGGTGACACTTTTCTATAATTACGTTATTCCCATTCACAGAATTGTATTGCATTGATGATGATTTTTATATTTAAATTAGAATCCATTCCGTGTTATTAGTTATTGAATGCATTCTATTTGGCATATTTGTTATTGCTATCATGTTTGATCAGGTAGGTTGGTATTTGCTGCTCGTAATTTATGCATTGTTCCTGAAAACGTACCTGATATTAGCTTCCATCTATTCAAGTTTACAGCCATATTATCAGATGAAACCGCTGTGGAACATGTACAGAGACGTGGTCCTTTTAGGCCGAGAAAACCAAAAATGGCATTATTGAGCGAAGTGTGTGGACGAGGTAAATTTGGCTCATAGTTTCACTTGTGCATTTTTAAGGGGCGAAATACGGATATGTTTTCTTGTTCATTTTGCAGGTCCGGCAATATTATGGCTATTTCCATGCCAAGTTGCACCACGTCGTAAGATGGAGTCCAGCCCTGATTATGAAGTGTAGTTTCACGTGTTAACTTAATTGGAGTTTTAGAACACTGCGGCAGCTAAGTTTCATTGCATCATTCTAATCCTCACAACGTTTTTTCTAATCACCTGTGCAGGTGCTATTTATTAATTTTTGAGGACAATGTATATCGGTACATACAATTGAGAGGGGGTTACATGTTAAACCTATTTGGAAAGTTCAAGTATCTTAAAAGTAGTTAAATCTTGCTCAAATCATCAGATTTGAAATCTGGTACGTTGCATACAGTATTATAAACTTCAGGGGCCCCCTCAGATTTTTAAACAAATTGGAATATCATATGGACTAATTTAATGTAACATTCCATATTTAAAGATTTGCTCCAGTTTGATTGTGATAAAATGATATATGCCCATTCGTTATTGATTTGACAATTTGTTGTCAACAAAAGTTAAGACTGAAAGCACTGTTTAATGTTTATGCTGTGACCCATATATTTATCTGCAACTGTCATTTCTTTGTGGTATTTATACTTTTATGATTATGTATTCTTGACTGAGCTAGCTCATAATGAAAATGATTCCATTCAGTGAATTACATAATTTAAGGTTCTTGTACTTTTTAATAATTTCTTTGCACTTTCTATTTATAGATATCGAAATATTCATACAATTGATATATTAAATATTATTATTGGATGTAAAAAATGGAAATTATTATTTTGAATTTAGGTAAATACAGAGTATGACATTTCATACAAACATATATAGTTGAATTCAAATTAATGTTACAATTGCTTCATCTATACATTTTTGAAAAAAAAATATTCCCAAGCACAATAGATAACAATAGAAAGCAATAAAATTGTTTAGCTATCATCCTATTGTCAACAATAGAAACCAATGGGCCAATTCAATTCAACTCAGTACCCTACAGTCAGCAAACAAATGCCATTTGGTAGGGGGGGAGGCTCATACCCATTTTCAGGACAATTCTCCTACGTCGATCAGTAGCGACTAACCCATCATAATAACAATAAAAAACCATAGAATTTCTCAATTGGTTTTTGACCAGGTCAATCTACGCTGTAGCTCCTAATTAAAGATATGAAAAGGTAAAATACTATTTTAATAATAGCTCGTGTGATCCCAATTTGTAAATTTTCAGTTGTCAAAATGGTGTGGGAAAATTATTTAAATCAGAAAGTCGATAATGCCGAAAATATCATTGCTGTAGGAATTAATATTAATACTCTGTGAAGTTATTTAGTATGATTTTTAGCTTAAAAGTGTTTTAAATTTCGGTATTGCATTAAAATTTGTATGAATGGTGCTGTATTTTGCAATGTCCGTGTCCCGTGAAGGCTTCCGTACATTTTAAAATAGCCGTCTGCTCTAGAATTGTTATCGTCTCGTGACTTTGCTAGGGCGGTGGTTGAAGGTGTTGCTTGTTATCAGAATTGTTTGATTGTTGTCTCTACCGTTGAAATTTACAATTTTATCCCTTATTTAAACATTCTCCGAGTTTTATCATCATCATGGAGCGGAATAATCTTTTCACGTTCGTTTTGTTATTTGCTTGTGCAGTGATAGGTGAGCGAGGTTTAAAATTCCTTTATTTGTACCTGCGCAAGGTGGTCGAATGGAATGGGACGCCATTTTAATCACCTTGTGAGTTAATTTTCAAAATGTGAATTTGTGCTGTTTCCGTGTATTTTATATTTTATTTTAATCTTATATGGTGGTCTCGATTTAAAGCGTTTCATTGATTTCATATTATGCATCATTTTCTAAACTATAGAACTTGAAAGAGCATGAATGATTTCATCTTGGATTTCATGATTTCCGCCCAAATGCCATGATGTGACCCGTTTGAAAGTTTCAGGTGTTAGCCTACTGGAAATAAATTTTAAATTAAAAATATATATTTTTCAAAATCTAAGAAGATTTTGCAAATGAAAATCGCTATTTTTCCCCTTCAAAATCCTTTCAAAAAGGCTAGTTTAGTCTCGTTTCCTATATCTGAGTCATACTACACCTATGATTCACCTGGGTAACCATTCACCTGTTAGGCTTGTGAGCATTCCTGAAATGATTCAAATTAATTTTGGATTTCTTCTTATTAATAATTTAATTGATGGCATTTATGTAATGTAATTTTCTCGAAATCATGCAATTTTAGGTTCTGCTTTGTACGTTAAAAAGAGTAGGCTATTTTACAGGTGTGTCCAATAAGGGAGAAACTGGATTTTTCTCGTGTATTCACGTTATACCTACCTGTTTTTGAAACCTGCTATGTGCTTTAAAAAGTTTGAAAAGGTATTGTTGGTGTAAAATAACCAGTGTATGAACATGTACACTACTGGATTATAAAAATAAACAGGAAATCTATTTGTCCATGCATGTTGCTCCTTCTCCCCAATTGTGGGGAGAAGCACTTGGGGGAGAGATGCAAAAGTTGTGGCTATTTTTTTGCATTTTTAGCTTTTACACATCATGGCATTACCTGGGCATTTATATACATGTAGTGGTAGCATATTTAGATTTTAGGACCCCTGTTCCAGCCAAAAAAAAGTGGCTATAGTATATGCTTATGTCTAGCTCACATATAGGGCCTATTCTGATTCATAAAAAAATAGTCTCAATAGACTCAAGGAGTAGACAATTTTAGAAAGTATATATATAGCATCAGCCCCTCATTAAACATTTTTGAAAAATAATTGTTTGACACGTTTCAATGTTTTGCAGTAATTTAAAAATACACATGCAAGGTCTTAAAAGCAAAGTAACAAATGAGAAAGTAATTAACTTATTTAACCCAAGTTTTAATTATAACCCAGTTTTAATTTAATCCAAAAACATAGTAACTATAGTTACTTTTGGGTTAACTTCTGAGAAAAAAAATAGTTTGTTTAGAGAATTAATAGAGAATATTCCATTGAAAATAATATAATTTCCATTGCTTTCATGCATGGAATTTTGGGGAAAAAATTTTCTTTTACATGTAATTCAAAATAAAAACTTTTTTAACTTTTCAAACCAGGCTATAACTATATGGAATTAAAGTATGTAGGTTACATGATAAAATGCGCAAAAATTGAGTTTAAAAATGTGGATGCTTTTATTGACTAATACGGGTATAATTGGTTGGTTCATTTTTGTCTTGAAGTCCTCATTTATGACTAAATAACCACCAAGATGCAGATGCCACCCATTCGTAAAAGTGGAAATTATTATTTTTCTATAAAAAGTAATTAATAACCCTTTGAATCCTCGTTTTTTCTTATTTTAGTGTCATCCCAGAGAAATCCAACGATATCCTACATCTCCAGGGAACAAATTGTAAATATCGGAGGAACAGTAAATTTGGAGTGCTCCGTTCAATATGGTCAAGATTATCCAGTATGTTTCGTAGACTTTTAATTCCTGCAGTATTGCAGTATTTAGAATGGCAAATGACATTCATTCCTTGATGTCTGTTTGTTTAGGTGTTGTGGGTAAAACTAGATCCAACGAATCCGTCAGGTTCATTGACATTGTCTAGCGGAAGTGGAATGATCATTCGGGAAAACCGATTTTCAATGCGTTACGATCCAGCTAGTAGCACTTACACTCTACAGGTGATTATTTGAATCATTATTTCCTTGAAATGGCATTAGTTTAATTATTTTCGGTATTAATAAAAATAATTTTTCAACAGGTTAAAGACATTCAAGAATCTGATGTCGGAGTTTACCAGTGCCAAGTTGTGATTAACATCAGTAATAAAATCACTGCAGATGTCAGTCTACTTGTTAGAAGTATGATTTATACTATTTCTTTTTTGCTTTTTTAATGATGCATCAACATGATTTTTTAACATCCGTTTTCATTTTTTTAATTTGCAGTACCTCCCGTTATTGCCGATAACAGTACTCGTTCTACGGTTGCTAGCGAGGGCCAACAAGTTAGGCTTCAGTGTTATGCCAGCGGTTTCCCTATGCCGAGAATTTACTGGCGAAGGGAAAACAATGCCATTTTGCCAACTGGCGGTTCCATTTTCCGCGGTAATGTGCTGGTCATACCGAATGTTAGACGAGAGTACAGAGGCACTTACTATTGCGTCGCCGATAACGGCGTCGGCAAAGGAGCTCGCAGGAATATCAACGTTGAAGTTGAATGTAAGGTTGCGTTTAAAAATCTTATTTTGTCGTGATCTGACTTCGGTTTTAAATAACGCTTTTGTGGATTTTTTTAGTTGCCCCGGTGGTAAAAGCACCACGTCCTAGAGTTGGTCAGGCTTTAAATTACGACATGGATTTGGAGTGCCACGTCGAAGCTTATCCCCCACCGGCCATCACTTGGATTAAGGATGATCAGCAACTGGCTAATAACATGCATTACTTAATTTCCAACTTTGCGACCGCCGACGAGTTTACGGATTCGACTCTGCGTGTGATCACCATCGAGAAGAGGCAGTACGGTCGCTACATCTGCAATGCCAAGAACAAATTTGGAGAACAATCCACATCGGTCGAGCTTTTCGGTTTGTAGACTTTTTAATTTTGAAGTTGTTTGCAAATACAGTGAAATCTCTCTTCATTATACACACTATAGGAGGGCTCACGTTACTAATCTTAGCGCTTTTTTGTATACATTCGTCTAATTTGATACTGAGACTAAAAAGAGCCAATTTCCTGTTTGAAGGATACCACATGTTTGCCTATACCCATCATTACATGTGAAATTAAAGCAAATAGATGAAGTACAATTACAACATAATCATTTGTGAAAAATACTTTTATCACAAGCTTAAACTGTTCACTCAAGCCTCCTTCAATCAATCAAAAACTCAACTTATCGTGTATAAGTTTCATAATGTGAGCACCCATTATTGTATACATATAGGAATGCAAAACGGTTAACTTGCTCTTTTGTTCAATATAATATGCTTCTATATAGGTAACCGTAACGAGCACTAGATAGAATAATTTTGTATAGCACACATAATAGTAATTATTATAAGAGATTAATTAAATGTTGTGAGAAAATCAAAAACTGCTCCATGTGAAAGCACCCCAAGTGTCTGCTTAGGAGAGGTAAATTTATATATTGGTGACAAATAATTGGTTGTCCTTTGTGAAGGGGGTAAGAATACATTGTTTTCCTATGCTTTGGGCAGCGGAATCCCAAATTTGTCTGTAAAGAGAGGTGCTGGAGAGGGGTGTCCGTAAGGAGGAATTTCACTGAATTGTCATGGCGCTTACTATGGACATAGCACTATAGAACTTTAATTTTAGCAACGTAGTTAATGCGTTATTTCCTTTTCAGAAACCGCTTTTCCCGTTTGCCCCCCTGCCTGTAACGAATACCACTATTTTGGAGACGGTACCACCGTATCCAGTTCTACATTTGTCGTTTTGGTCAGCGTGGCTGCGGTGATGTTTTGGAGGCGACCTTGAGAACATTTTTCGCAGCAATACGTGATGGTAGTGTACAACATTTTTTTACTGAGAAAACGTATGGATGCTTCCATACTATTTTTTATCTCTCGAGATTCGGTAAGTCACGTACATAAGGACTCAAACGGTAAATTTTCGAGCGTGACCACTCTCGCTAGTTTACGGAAAATGTGTTTTCGATTAGTTTACGAGGGATTTAAATAGAACTTTTCCCCTACATAAAATCTCATTTTTTAGTGTTACATATTTTACAGTTTTTTTAATCTCTCTGACACCACTCTTACACTTTTATTTTCATTCCTTTTTGCATACTATTTTGCCACATAACTCATGCATAACAAAACACAACATTTGACATTATCTACCGAAAACTAAGCATGAACGCATTATGCAACCCAGTGTTGCAAATTGATTAGAGCTGGTATTTTTCGTTTTTAATTGAGATTAACCAGACACGTACCTTACCTGCCGCGTGTCGAGCATAACTATAAACTTAATTTACCTTGTACATTCTTTTGTATATTTTCAAATGCTTATTTGCCCCATGGCAAGTCGATACAAAAACTCAGCATTTTGATACACTGTTCTCGTGCGCTGATCAGTGCACTCTTCTCAGAGATATTAAATGCTCAATTGTTATTCTGAAATTTAATGTGCTCAAATTCGTACTTAAGTTTACCTTGAAAGCTGTCTGTTAATGGATCAAAATAGTATTAATTCAATTTCATGGTTAATATTTTACAATTAACTTTGGTATATTAAAACTCGTATTTTTCATACGAAACATTTTGCGGGTAATGAATTTCTGTCAAATCCGTCCTTTTTTACTTTGCTCCAAAATTAAGTGTATCAATAATTTCAAGAAGTAAAAGAAATAAGCAATAAGCATTTCAAAGCGCTTGTTTTTAAATTATAGCGCAGGATTTTTGTGTTTAGTAATCTAGTAAAATGGTGAAGGTTATTTTTTATAAGTAAATCTTACCTGTTAATTTAGTCGGATGCAAGCAGCAGTTTTAAATTTTGTTATATAGGCTGCCGATAGTATTCCATTTGCCCGAGTTCTATTAATAGAGCAGTACAAGTAGTTTTAATAAAAAATTGATGCTATATTTCAATAGGCCATTCCAGCTAGACTTTAATGAAATTTATTATGGCATCATTGGTTACCCAATACTGGAAGCTTAGTTGATTAGATTTCGTATAGCACAAATAAATGTTGCCTTGACATAAAAGCCAGTTAGCTTAAGATAAAATAGTTGGATGCAGACTGTTTTTTCTGGAAAGCGGCGTCGACTCCAACCGATTAGTTAAGGTTTTCAACAGTTCCACGGTCCCGGTGATCACTAGACATTGCTGAAGCTCTTTGGCCGAACAGCTGGTGTAGCAAATCATTCGGTTGTTTCTTATTTCAATTATGGACTGAGTGCGAGTGAAAGGGTCGGGACTTGCTAGTAGTACATTACATAACAAGTACTGCAACTTGCCGGCCAGTCTGAAAACAAAAAATGACAATAAGTATGACTAGGAAAAACATCCGACTTTACTCTTTTATATCAATCGCATGTAGTTTTAGATTCCCCATTCTCATTCAAACGGAACTGAAATTGCTGTCTAATTTTGTATAAAAAACGCATGAAAAAGAAGTGAGCACGAGTTTACTAGCTCGTACATGTATCGAAATCTTTGATTGTTGTGTATAAATTGATACATTTTCACTATATATTAAAAAGACTTTTTCATACGTAATTTGTATAAGTATTAATTTTTTGAGGAAATGTATGAAACCCGAACATATGGTTTACGGGGTGTCCATACCTGCGCAATTCTTTGGATAATGTCCCGTTTTTGCAGTAATATGCAGAGGCTGTGCATTCGTATGTAAGAAAGTAGATGTGGGTAAGGTAATTGAACACGACCTTGTACGTAATTTTAAGAGTTTCTTTGAGCTAGAAAAAATGTCGAATTGTAAATTTAGTTTTGCGCGGCATTAATCACATATTTAAAACAATGCTGTCGTATACTGATCAAATGTTAGATGCTACGTTTTGTACAGAGCTGCTATATTAATGTTGTTTTTCATTCGGCTGATAGTAGTAAAATATACAAACTCTGGGATCGCTGAAGTCTGGAATCGGAGCAAGAGTTTCGAGAGATAAACCATTGCATTCTGAAGAATCCTGGAAAAGAAATGTGGCTTTTTGAATTCCATCATGTAGTTTAATCTCCAGAGGCAATTTTTGATAATGTAGGTAATTGGATCGATGGTTGCCCTTTATGTTTGATGAATCTTACAATTCCAATTTTAATCGATAATAATTATTCGATATCCGGATTACACTTAAGTACAAGTCCTGTAAACAACATGGGTGTGGGCGATTGTCTATGACCCATTTTTTATTTGCTCATTTTGATTTAAAATTTCCTGCCTCAAAAATATTACCGAATTTTATTATTTTGCTTTTCCTCACCATAGTGGCTTCTAGTTTCTGCGCAACAATAAGAGCTAGCCGAGTTGCGCCTTTGATATCTTCGTAGAAGCGAGCGTGAATTTCCGAGTATACGGTGCCCTGGCCAGCGGTAATATCTTCTATACTGCAAGGGTTGAGCAAGTAATTGGTGAATGGAAGCTTTTTTTTTACCAACACTTTGGACGACCCTGAAGACAGTGCCAGTGCCAACAGAGAAACGAAAAGCAGCATATCTACAACGAATCGTCCAAACAATAAGTAAGCGATATGTTTCTTATTGCTACTGTACTGGCTTTTTTACCAAATATCATGAAAGCTAACACATATATTTGGAAATTCTAATCTATAGCATTCAAGAATATAAATTAAAATATTTCTTACCTTTACGGGCAGTTTTTCTGGTGTACATCATCATGGCAGATGCGACTAGCTGGAAATGTCGAAATAGTCGTTATCCAATCCTGTTATATGCCATTCGCATTTCCATTAGAATAAGGACTATAGAAGGATTCTAAAGCCAAAATTCATTGAATGATTAGAATTTTAAGCCGGATACAACCGTTGCCATGTTGATTGCTTTTGGCCATTTTTCTATACAACTAGTATCAAACTGTGGGTGACTGCTAACATCCAACTGAAGGCTTCACTAAAACATTACTTATTTTTGTCTTTCTACAAAGCTTAATTCCCCATGCATAATCTTTTTTTAAGGTTTTTGGATTAGGGTTTTTATGTCATAAAAACAAGCTAGTCATAAACATGTTCAGTATTAAAAATTACTGAAAATGTAAAAGTAAAATTGGAGTTATAACATAAAATTTGTATTTTACACTAGATATCTCCAGGAAATTTTATCCTGTTAGATCCAGTTTTATCAAAATTCTAGTCCAAATTAACTTTAAAAAATTCAATCAATTACCGCCGTATGTTTTCCAAACATTGACTTTATAAAATTTTAAAATTAATTATCGTTGGCAACTTGATATAGGTTTAAAGTTATTTTTAATAATACATGTATATTAAATGTTTCCTATCACAAGGGTTGCATACCAGAATAAGCCTTTTTTTTTCTAAATTATTTTTTAATTTAATTTTGTAATTTGATAGGAACAAATGAAATGTACGAGGATTCTTCATTATTTGCTTAAATATATTTATATCACATTTCATGGAAATATGTCCATAAAGTTTATAATTGTAGAGTGTATAGTAAACTTTAAAGACGTATTTCCATGAAATGTAATATAAATATATTTAAACAAATAATGAAGAATCCTCGTACATTTCATTTGTTCCTATCAAATTACAAAATTAAATTAAAAAATAACTTAGAAAAAAAAAGGCTTAATCTGGTATGCAACCCTCTTAACGGAGATCCGGAACTCCAGCATCAACTGGTGTTTAAATATAGTTTCAAACTTGATTTCCCGACTTTTCCAAAGTGCTCAAAAACTCGAGCAAATTCCCTGACGTTCCCAACGACCAAACACGAAGAAGAAAAACCTAGTAAATGTTGTATCTACATGTCTTTATTCCTCTGCTTTAACGTTAGATAGTGAAACCTATCCAAAAATCATAGTTGATACAATCATTTTCTTCCTCTTGGTTCTTTTTTTACATGCATTTCCAATTTTGCTAACGGTAGACTTAAAGTAACCATCGAAGGTTTGGCCAACTTTCCCTTTCCACTTTTTTGTATTTTTGCTCCAACAGCAGTGATGAGAAGTTGATATCTAAAGAATATAATTTTTTTAGAAAACGTTTGCAAATTTATCCAATGATGCCAATTCAACTTGTCTAACCTTTTAACGGTAGTTTTTAATTCTGGCAGTAATTTATCATACTGGAAGCTGAAGTTGTTGATTATTAAAGCAAGTACGATTATGTCTGCCATAAGTTTATCTTTCTGTTCTGAACTCAAAGACCTTGACGGAGAAAAAAACTTCAGTTAGCAATATTCCAGGAATTTGATTTTTTTAATCAACGAGATGCAGATTAATGTTCACGATGTTAAATTTAACGTATATACAATGACAATTATTTAATCTATAATCACCTTGAAGTTCTTCCTGCTGTTTGGAAATACACATTCAACACCCTCTTTTTAATTAAACCAGGCATGTCTTCTGGAAATGGATCTATAAGAACATAATTTAAACCGATTAAGAGGGTTGCATACCAGAATAAACCTTTTTTTCTAAATTATTTTTCAATTTAATTTTGGAAACTGATAGGAACAAATGAGATGTACTAGGACCTAGCATAAATATTCTATTATTTGTTTAAATATATCTACACTGTATATTACATTTCATGGAAATATGTCCGTAAAGTTCATAATTGTAGAGGGTCTGGTAAACTTTATGGACATATTTCCATGAAATGCAATATACATATATTTAAACAAATAATAGAATATGTATGCTAGGTCCTCGTACATTTCATTTGTTTCTATCAGTTTCCAAAATTAAATTAAAAATAATTTAGAAAAAAGGCTTATTCAACAAATTTTGTAGACGCATTTGTTCCTCGAGAATCATATTCTAATTGCGAGCTTAGTTCTAAAATGCAACTTACTTTTTTGCTTGAAATCTGTGACTTTCATCTTTAATAAGGTAGTCAAGAAATGTAAATAGACCAAGAGGATGCATTTCTGTAATCTCACTTCTTTATTTGAACCCAGGTGAAGCAAGCAATCCAATGCAAAGCTGTCATATCTAAAATTATGAAAGAATAATTAACACATTCCACGAGTAAAAGTTTGACCGAATTACGACGAGTGCTTACGTTTTCTCGGTCACCCATGTTCTGATGTCATCTGTGCTAGCTTCCTCCCAAACCGACGCTAGCGATTCAAGGGAAAAGCGTTCGTCCGGAGATATCACTTTTTCAGTTAAGGTAATGCATGCACTTCCGGATTTTTGAAAATTATCTATTTAAAGATTCGAATGGTCAGCAAAACGTTTCAATTTTGTACTGTAGGAAATGGTCTTTTTTTACATGTGGGTAGATTAATCACATCAGCTTTTTCTCCCCGACTTAAAAATACAAAAGTTACGATAAAACCAGATGGAAGGATACGGTCGTTGATGTCGTAGACGTCTTCTACATTCTCGGCATCCAGATTTTGCGGAGGAATCGAATCACTTGTAGCATTCGTATTTGAAACTGCATCGAAAAATACATCTTTGAAGTGGTCATTTTAAGAAATCCGAAATTGCGAAAACAGGTTGTTTACCGGGTACTAGTTTAATATCGTCGGGCAAATCCATGCTTGCGACAGTAGCTGTAATGGCTCCTTCAAGGTCTTCTGCCTTAACCTCGTGCCTGAAACGGGATTCCACGGCTCTTTGACTTCGCAAACTTCCAAACGAAGCGGTTAATTGATCACGCTGTAAATTGTAGAAAAAACAAAACATTAATGACAGATGTTTAATTAAGAAAGAGGCTAATTTTTAATCTCACCTTTTCTCTATATGTTAATTCTTTGACGACAGGCTTTTCCTCTTTGGACTCTGTGGCAAATATGGATCCTAACGAAAACGCACCGTAATCTCTAGATGAAATATTAATTTGTAATTTTTACGTGTACCGAATGGAGGCTTGCGAAAACGCGTACCTATTGCAGCCGGCTTTAAATTATGCCATTCACAGTTCATCAGTTTAACCTTTTTAGTGGACTTGTTCACGACGCCTATGTAATAACTAAAGATGGCAATTGCATAGCTTTAATCACATATTACTAAAAATTTGATGCGATTAATCAAACTTTACTTACTCGCAACAGGTGCGATAGCTAGCGGAGCATGGCCCAAAATTAGCACTGGCATATTTCATTCTATCCGTTTCCGCTACCTAAGAAGCCGAGTAAATTACAAATATGAAATGTTAATACGACAACCTGAAAAAATAATATTAAAATATCTAACGCATATAATTTAATTCTTACCAGTATTTTTCTTTTGAATTTCTTAACAGGTTCCGCTGATTTGCAGTTGTCGGTCCAGTAATATTTGACACTTTTTAGTGCATTCAGGTTTTCCAACTTTCCATTTTCAAATTTTACTTAAAAAATGTAAGTTTTAATACATTTGCATCAAGTTTATTTATTTGTTTTGTGTGTAATTCTCTGATCCTGTGACTTAAAATTAATCTGTCTTTTTTATATTTTATTGATTTTTAAAATTTATATTATTTATTTTTATATTTGCAGGTCTTCAAGATGTAATATATTATGTGCATGGTTAGTTTAAAACAAATTACTAAAATAATTTACGCGATCATTTCACTTCTGTCTGATTAATTAGGATATTTTAAAGCTGTCATTTTATACCGAAAACTATTTTTGACTGAATAAAGCCCCGTTCTCACGGAGCCAATAAAGCTGCGACTCTTCTGTCATGGCCGCAGTTTCCATCGTGCGAACAGTTTTTGAAGTCAAAGTCGCGTTGCCGTGACCGCAT